>CM065779.1:119743119-119903119 GCA_033296515.1 Macrochelys suwanniensis
TACTTAGAGACCCCCACACACACCACTGTGGATACCTCCGAGGAGTCTGAGTCACAGGCCCCTGGCATGAACAGTAAGGAGGAGGATGTGGAAGGGGTGGGTGAGGGGCTCGCTCTGCCCTAAGCCAAGACCTGTTTGAGGCTCCACCACAGTCCAATCAGTCCCAGCAGTTGAACATGGGTGAGCCCAATGCAAGGGAAGAAACCTCAGGAAAATGTGTAAATTTCTTTCCCATTAGTGATGGTGCTCCCCAATTTAGTAGGAAACAGCTATTGATTTTTTGTTAATTTACTCATACTGGAAGAGGTAGAGTAGCTATCTACTTTACACTCCCTTGTAGAGTTAAGCAGAGGGGGCATGAGGAACAGTTTCTTTATTTACACAGGGATGGCTCTTGTATCTTCCTGAGATATCTTGATGAAACTTTCATGGAGGTACACTGCAATCCTCTCCCGGAGGTTTCTAGGGAGGCACCCTTCTTTCTTTCTCCTCAGTAGGACACTTTTCCACACCAGTTGGAGAACTTCGGCACCATAAAAAAGTAGCCCTTTTGTTGATGTGCTCTGTGGTAAGGTGGTCTGGTGCCAAAATAGGAATATTGCTGCAAATCCATCCACTACATCCCAAACATTGCCAAGAATCACCATCCTACATATCAGGAGATGATTAATGGCCCTGCACACTTGCATCACTATGGCCCCCACAGTGGATTTTCCAACTCCAAAAATGACTTCCTACTGACTGGTAGCAACCTGGCATTGCAAGTTTCCATAGTGGAGAAGTAAACGACAATAGCTCTGTCAGTGCAGCTCTAATTCTGGTGTTCCAGATCTGGGAAAAACTCAGTATACAGATCCAGGACTGTGGGCTTGCGCATCCAAAAGTTCTGCAGCCACTATTTATCATCCCAACCCTGCATTATGATACAATCTCACCAACCAGTACTGATTTCTCAGGCCCAGAAAAAGCACTCCATCATTTACAGTTGCTCCATGAATCTCTCCAACAATCTTGAATGGGTTCTTGCTATATCCCACAGCAATCTGCCCTTCAAGAAATCATCATGTTCCCTCATCTCTTCTTGCAGCTCTGCAAATATCAGAGTATTGTGTGTCCTGTGTTTGCAATGCTGATGGCAATAGTTCAGAGCTCTGCAGGCTCCATGCTTCTATCAGCGATGGTGGAGAGTGACAAGTCCCACATTGGTTTGAGGGATTTTCAAAAGAGGCATGAAAATTATAGAATAGAGATGACATTATGCGGTGGAGAAAGTTGCATGATAGGAACTTGTCCCCACAGTCCCAGTCACCCCTGTGTGAATCATTTCTGCCCCACCATGCATTGCCAAATCTTCCTGAAAGACATTGTGTTGGAGAATGGCGAGCTGAACCCTGGGCTAGCTAGCCATGGTGCATTGCACTGTGCATCAACACAATCCTTCCTTGGGAGTACATGCAGTACCAATGCAAGAAGCCAAGTGCGCACGCGCACAAGCAATATACTAACTGCGGAAGTTTTATGTCAAGGTAACTTGGGTTGGCAAAAGTTTGTAGTGTAGATATACCCTTAGGCTATGGTCTACACATACAGCTGTGCAATTGTAGTGCTACACTGTAGACACGACAGCAATGGGAAGCATTCTCCTATCACAGTTAATCCGTCTCCCTGAGAGGCAGTAGCTAGGTCACCGGAAGCTTCCATCGACCTAGCGCTATCTATGCTGGGGATTAGGTCAGCAAAGATATGTCTCTCAGAGGTGTGGACTTTTCACACTCCTTAGAGAAGCATACGTTAATGTAAGTTTCCAGTGCAGACAAGCTTTTAGAGAGCACTTAACTCAACTGATATGAAGTGAGATACTGAAACCTAGATCTGTACATAAGCAGGAAGAGCATTTTCAGTGAGCTTAAGGTTTCCCCCAATGGAGCCCAAATTTATTGACTTCTAAGGCACACTACAAGACGTACAAATTTACTCCAGATTTTGTCAGAAGTTGTAGCCCTTAAAAGCATTGAGTTTCTTTTGCTGAGCTCTCTTTAGTTGACACTGAATCAGTTTTGCTAAATTTTAATGGCTGTGGTATTAGTATGCATTTGGAGCTAGACAATATGGCAGGCACATTTTATAAAACTTAAAAATAGGCTATTCCCTACTTGCGCCAGTTCCTAATTCCTCAGACAAACAAGGCTGGGGACCTTCTAGGCGGAGTCTACTGCTTACCACTGCATCCAGGAATTCAATGCATGTCTTCAAATCTGGCCTAGAGTCACAGAACTGTCTGAAGAGAAGTCTCCCTATTGGCTGCTTGTCACAGAGCTGGTTATAGTTTTTTTCTGGGTAAAAGAAGAGATTAAACAAATGACATCATTACAAGCCCGAGTGCTGTTCTTGTCAGCCTCCACCCCAAACCCTGCTTTGCCTCCAGCATCTATAATGGTGTTAAATAAATATATAAAAAGGTGTTTTTAATTTATAAGGGGCGGGGGGGGGGTCGCATTCAGAGCCTTGCTATATAAAAGGGGTCACCAGTACAAAAGTTTGAGAAACACTGATTTAGAGCATTTATATTGCAGCGTCCCATTCAGATAGGACCACCAAGATTTCATGCAATCTTCATTAACATGTCAAAGGAGCAGGGCTAAACCAGCTGTAAAGGTCACAAAGGAAAAAGTGACAGAGACTTACTTACCACCACCGCTGCCTCCATCATCCCACCACACACACACACAAATAGTGTAACACTTTTATATTAAATTAGCTGCTAATTGCCAATATATTAAGGAAAAACACTTACTAAGGTCCTGTATATTACATAGTGGAGTGCCAGCCCCAATGCAAACAAAAGCAAGCTGATTCTGTAGACCTTATTCACATGAAGAGTCTCCATAAACAGGACTACTCATGTGACCAAGTACTGTGGGATCAGCTTCCCTATTTGAATTCCACTATAATCATTTGACCAAAATACCTGTGGTCCATATATTCAACATCAGATAGGGTTAGTAAATCATCATCATCAATTATTTGTATTATTGTAGCAGTTAGAAACCCTAGCCATGGACCAGGGTCCCATTTGTGTACAAGGTGCTGTACAATCAGTGAACAGAAAGACTCTCTGTCAAAACAGTCTTACATTCTAAGTAATGCTTGGAGGAAAGTGTAAAAACCCCCATAACGAACTATTATGCAATAACAAGTCCATCGGAAAGCTTCTTCCTAAACCAAGCAGTTGGCCAACATCCTGGAACAAATACGAAATCAGCATCTCTACCCTTCCTTCAGACAGTATGCAAATTAATGATGCACATTAAGGAAAGGGGTGTGTTTTTTAAATAGGCGTGTCCAAGGACAACTGGATCTTGAATTTGGGAGCCTGCCAAGGTGGGTTTGGGATGTTTTGCTGGTGGGCAAGGGAATAAAAGCCAAAGAGAGAAAAGGGGGGCAGGGAGGACGAGAGAGAGACCAAAAGCGGAACAAGTGGGGAAAAAATTGTGGATTACAGTATTAAACAGTATAGTCAAATTCTGGGGGTGGGGAAAGAAAGCTGATAGTTCCTGTTTGTCTTACAGATGCCAAAGCTGATTAAGAAGTTTCATCTTGGTAGTTTTATTTGCAACATCTGTGTCCAAAGAAAGAATTAATGCACTTTCATGGTAGCTTGGTGCTTATGTAGAAGCTTTCCAGTTCAAATGGTTTGGGTTTACATTTTGATTTCAGTTCTTCAGAGCTAATTTAAAGAGGCTTTAAAAACATAAACAAAAGAAATATCCAATTTGAGGCAATTATAGGTCATTGCTTCGGAAAGGCATGTTGTCACAGTCACAGCAGTATATCCAGATTTCCTTGAACAGGCCACTCTAACATTGTTGCTAGTAACTCGTTAGCATCTGCAATTTTAACATTCTGATGAAGATCCTTAGTTTTTGAGACTCAAACCAGAACATAATGATGTCTTTAAATCACAAGTTAATGAGATTTCAGGAGGTTTTCTTGGGCACAATCAACAATAGCTATGACGTTTGCTTTCCCCTCAGGAATTCTCAATTAAATTAGAGGACTTGAGGTAGGATTACAAACTAGCAAAATATCTAGTCAGAAGCAAGAAGAAACACCTTCATTGGATAATGGCATACTCCCACGAGAAATTAGACTTGTGCATTACACACACACACCTACCGATTGAATGTTTAAGGTCTTCACAATAACTGAGATGTGGTAAC
Organism: Macrochelys suwanniensis; assembly: GCA_033296515.1. Lineage (NCBI taxonomy): Eukaryota > Metazoa > Chordata > Testudines > Chelydridae > Macrochelys > Macrochelys suwanniensis. The sequence continues at coordinate 119,747,340 of CM065779.1, forward strand.
TTTAGCATCTCCTTCCATTTCTTACTGCGTCCATTCCGTTTGCCACACCCTCCTAAAAGGAAAACAAACAAGAGTAGTCTACAAGTCAATCCAATGGTACAATATGCTCTCTCTCCTCTGCAGAGCATCTATTGTAGTCTTGGGTCATTCTCATTTCTACAGAGAGGTGCCAGATATTTTGCAAGTGGACTGGACTATTTTTTCCTGCAGCAAGGGTATCTAAAACAAGAAAATGTGAGTCTCATAACAATTCCCTCACTGTCTTTAATATCTCTTGTGTATTCCAATTTTCTACCATGTGCAAAAATGTTGAGCATCCAGGCACTTTGTACTTGTATGCAGAACATCCCCATCCTTCTGAACCCATAATTCAAATTAACTCTTAAAATTAGACACAGGATTGTGACCCACCCACAAGATCAGAAAAACTTCCATCTATCCAGATGTGCATATTTTATAAGAAAATTCACAGCTTTGGAGAATCTGAAAATATCTAGGTATATCCAGTAGGTTTAGGATAGGCCAGAAGTTTATAGTGACATTCCTTCTTTTATTAGCTTCACAATTTCAGTATCATATTATCAAGTGTGTTTCTATCATTAATCTTTACAGAAAATAAATACAATTCTACATGTATATTTTGATGCCATACAGAATTCAATCAACATCTTGAAGGTGCAATTTCAAAGGTTTTTCAAATGCATCTGGCTCCCTTTATCTCCCACATGGTTTTTCTTTTTAAAAGGAAGCAAAAAAGTGACAGAACAATGAAACAATGCAAGACTGAAGAAGTCAAGAAATCATGACCATTAAATTTAAGGAATTAAGCACTCAAAACTCAGGTTTTACTGCAATGTTAAAAAAAACAAATTGTACATAGCCTTTTCTATTCCATTTTCCATGTAAGAATAAGCATTAATACTACCACTATTATGACAGCATGTAGGGGCCCAAGTCATGGACCAGGATCTCGCTCACCACTGTACAAATACATACTGTATGTTTTATGGTACAGACTATATAATATACAGAGTAGCCAACATGACAGAATTAACTGCTGTAGAAACTGAACCTTTTGAAGGCTATCAACTTTGATGTTATATCAAGAGTAGTTTTTCACATTTCATAAATACAAACAGGATTTCTTTATTAATTATCTCATGAAGGTATATTTAATTCACTTATTATAAGATGAAGGTAACAATATAAGAGATTTTAAGTGTCTACACTTATCAGACCTTAAGATCTCTATTTTCTTAATACAGTGAAGATGTGTATATGTATACATTTTGTGGAGAGGCTAAGTGATCAATAGATATGATCATTTTAAAAGAGATTGTTATAAAATGTATCAGTTTAAGAATATCAAAATATTTCAGTTATATAAAACTTCATACTTCACAGAGGTTTTTAAAAAGCATTTAATTTTACGTACTGAACCAATACAAACGTGTATCTGCATGACAGAGCAGAAGCAGACAGTTAGACATTTTTGAAGCCATACTCTTCAGCAATGAAAATATCACAAGGCACCATTAACCACACTTGGGAGGAGACAGGAAGGGTAGCAGTGCACACCACAGTTATAGGATGCATTAGATTTACCTCACTGTTCTGTTTTTCTCTAGCTCTACCCAGCCTTAAAATTCACCACAAAGGTGCAATATTACAAGTATCTTCACAACCAACCATCCCAGTTTAGGAGGATATCTTCAATGATCCAGTAAAAAAAGTTTAAACACGTCTGTCTGTGTAGTCTGATCTTTCAAAGAGACCCATCTCTGGTGGAAGAAGTGGGGGGCCTGTGAATCCAGGGGAGGTCAACTTTGAAGAAAAAAAAAAAGCCAAGTGGGGCAAGACTATGTTTGGTAACATGTCTAGGAACCCTAACAGGAATGCATGCGCTAGGTTCCCAAATGCCCCGTTGGTCTTGGGTCCTGCTGAAATAGTTCTATAGTTACTTTTCTAAAATGGGGCTGACAAGACAAAGACACTGCAATTGCAGCTTTGAACAGGCACTGTTGTATAAGGTATCAAACAACCCAGTTAGTGTGTTTGATGGCACACTGTCCACCTATAGCAGAAGGGGAAGAGACATGCTTTGTGACTGCAACATTTTGTTGCAGAAAAATTATGATCTAGGACGTATGCTAAATAAACCAGCTTCTAAAGACACACAAAAAGTAAGAAACACCAATAAAACCATTGCACTGATCACTGTAGTTCAGGCCTCAATACTGGTAAATAATCAAGAACGCCTGATGGTATTTTGCCCCAAATATTGTGAGAAATGTATAAGTCCTTTGTTCCTCAGTTTACAAAAAAGGGAATTTTTAAAGATCACAATCCAGTCACATTCATCCTTTTTTATAAAGTTGAACATCTTGTTCATGATATACTACAGTCAACAGCTTATTTGATTCACTACAACCAGCCTGGTTCTTTCTATGTGCTCTGGTTCCTATTATAATTAGGAACATATCTACAATACCATAAAAAGAACAAGTCAGGCTATCCAATATTGAGAAAACTGAATGCATCATTACTGAATGAATCCAGCAAGGTTTTTTGGTTTTATTTTTTTAAAACCACACCCTTAAATATGCTGTTTCTGTTAAAAATTGCGCAGGAGGGCAATCTGCTTTTCAGCTAAAGACTCATCTTATTGTGCATCATTACATTTCTGTAGCAATTCAAAGCCAGCTATAACGGAGGCTGTAATGATTATGATCTGTGACAATATCTATTGATTCCAGAGCTCCTGCCCTGAAATCTCACTGAGAGGTGCTTCAGATAAATTCTCATAGAAAGACCAGTGCTGTGCTTTGCCAAACAGAAATGATGAAACTGACAGGTTCTGAACTCTCTGCTTTATGGCTGAGCAACAGGCTTCAAATGTAAGAGAGTCCTAGTTAAACATAACACATGAAGGCAAGCCCCTGAATACTGACAAAATGTTTAAGTACTTATATACAAAGTCTAAATACTAAGATGGGTGAACTAGAATGCCTGGCATTAAATGAGAATATTGATATAATAGGCATTAAGGAAACTTGGTGGAATGAGGATAATTAATGGTGCATGGTAATACCAGGATACAAAATACACAGGAATGACAGAGTGGCACCATATGTGAAATAAAGCAGAGTCAAATAAATAAAACATCTTCAGTGAATCCAACAGTACCATAGAATTTCTATAGAGATTGTGAAATGCTCAAGATTATTATTGCATTTTCTGACTTTGTAGCCACTCTAATGGAGGATTTCAAAATAACCCCATATTGACTGGGTATGTGTCATCTCAGGATGAAACGCAGAAATAAAGTTTCTAGACACCGTAAGTGACAGCTTCTTGGAGCAGCTTTGCCTGCAACCCACAAGGAGGGAGGCCATTCTTGATCTAGTCCTAAGTGTAGCACAGGATCTGGTACAAGAGGTGACTATGGTCGCTATTACCCAGCAGTACACCTGTAATGTAATTTAAACTAACATCTTCGTAGGGGCAAAAAAATGCCAAAGCCCATCACAGTAGCATTTAACTTCAAAAAGGGAAACTACACAAATATGAGGAAGCTGGTTACATGGAATTTAAAAGGAACAGTCACAAGGGTGAAATGCCTGCAAACAGTATGGAGAGTATTTAAAAATACCTTAGAGACCCAAATGAAATGAAATTGCACTGGTCTTCACGACTGAGGATATGAGAGGGATTCCCAAACCTGAGCCATTCTTTTTAGGTGACAAATCTGAGGAACTGTCCCAGATTGAAGTGTCATTAGAGGAGGTTTTGGAACAAATTGATAAACTAAACAGTAATAAGTCACGAGGACCAGATTGTATTCACCCAAGAGTTCTGAAAGAACTCAAATGCGAAACTGAAGAACTACTAACTGTAGTCTGTAACGTATCATTTAAATCAGCTTTTGCACCAAAATGACTGGAGAATAGCTAATTTTTAAAAAGGGCTCCAGAAGTGATCCCGGCAATTACAGGCCGGTAAGCCTGACTTCAGTATTGGACAAATTGGTTGTAACTATAGTAAAGAACAAAATTGTCAGACACATAGATGAAAATAATTTGTTGGGGAAGAGTTAACATGGTTTGTGTAAAGGGAAATCATGCCTCACCAATCTACTAGAATTCTTTGAGTGGGTCGGTCAACAAGCATGTGGACAAGGGTCATCCAGTGGCTATAGTGTACTTAGATTTTCAGAAAGCCTTGACAAGGTTGTCAAGACTCTTAAGCAAAGTAAGCTGTCATGGGATAAGAAGGAAGGTCCTCTCGTGGATTGGTAACTGGTTAAAAGATAGGAAACAAAGGGTAGGAATGAATGCTCAGTTTTCAGAATAGAGAGGCAAACAGTGGTGTCCCCTTGGGCTCTCTACTGGGACCAGTCTTATTCAACATATTCATAAATGATCCGGAAAAAGGGGTAAACAGTGAGATGGCAAAAATTACAGATGAAACAAAACTACTCAAGATAGTTAAGTCCCAGGCAGACTGCGAAGAACTACAAAAGGATTTCTCAAAGCTAGGTGACTGCAACAAAATGGTAGATGAAATTAAATGTTGATAAATGTAAAGTAATGCACATTGGAAAACATAATCTCAACTATACAGATAAAATGAGGGGGTCTAAATTGGCTGTTACCACTCAAGAAAAATCTTGGAGTCATTGTGGATAGTTCTTTGAAAAATATCAATGTGCAGCGGCAATCAAAAAAAAGCAAACAAAATGTTGGGAATCATTAGGAAAGGGATAGATAAGACAGAAAATATCATATTGCTTCTATATAAATCCATGGTATGCCCAGATCTTGAATTCTGCATGCAGATGTGGTCGCCCCATCTCAAAAAAGATATATTGGAATTGGAAAAGGATCAGAAAATGGTAACAAAAATTATTAGGGGTATGGAATGGCTGCCGTATGAGGAGAAATTAATAAGACTGCGACTTTTCAGCTTGGAAAAGAGATAACTAAGGGGGGATATGATTGAGGTCTATAAAATCATGACTGGTGTGGAGAAAGTAAATAAGAAAGTGTTATTTACTTCTTCTCATAACTCAAGAACTAGGGGTCACCACATGAAATTAATTGGCAGCAGGTTTAAAACAAACAAAAGGAAGTATTTTTTCAAACGCACAGTCAACCTGTGGAACTCTTTGCCAGAGGATGTTGTGAAGGCCAAGACTATAACAGGGTTCAAAAAAAGAACTAGATAGATTCATGGAGGATAGGTTCATCAATGGCTATTAGCCAAGATGGGCAGGGATGGTGATCCCCGCCTCTGTTTGCCAGAAGCTGGGAATGAGCGACAGGGAATGGATCACTTGATTACCTGTTCTGTTCATTCCCTCTGGAGCACCTGGCATTGGCCACTGTCAAAAGACAGGATACCGGACTAGATGGACCTTTGGTCTGACTCAGTATGGCCGTTTTTATGTACGCCCCAATGAAACAAAAACCACACCAACCCCCCCGCACACACACAAGCATACACAGAGTCAGAGGACCAAAAAAAAAAAAAAAAAAGCCATAATGACAAAACAGAGTAAAGAAATGGTTAGAGGCAAAAAGGCATCCTTTAAAAATTAGAAGTCAAATCCTAGTGAGGAAAATAGAGACGATCATAAACTCTAGCAAGTCAAGTGTAAAAAGTATAAAAAGGCAGGCCAAGAAAGAATATGAAGACCAACTAGCTAAGGACACAAAAGCTAATAGCAAAACTTTTTAAGTACATCAGAAGTAGGAAGCGGAGAAAGTGAATAAGGAAATGTTATTCACGCTTTCACACAATACACAAACCACAGGTCACCCAAGGAAATTAATAGGCAGATGATTTAAAACAAACATGTGGAAGTATTCCACACATCACACCATCAACCTGTGGAATGCATTTGCCAGGGATGTTGTGAAGGCCAAGAGTATAACTGGGTTAAAAAAAGAATGGGAAATTCATGGAGGATAGGTCCATCAATGGCTATTAACCAAGACGGTCAGGGACACAACCCCACACTCTGTCTCCCCCTAAACCTCCAACTTCTACAAGCTGAGACTGGATGACAGGGGAACTGTTGCCTCAATAGTTGCCCTGTTCTTTTCATTGCCTCAGAAGCACCTGGCATTGGCCACTGTCAGAAGACAGGATACTGGGCTATACGGACCATTGGTTTGACCCAGTATGTCCATTCTTATGTTCTAATTAGCCACAAGTTTAGCCTCTTTCAGATGTATCTATGGACTAGATAAGTCTCCAACAGCAAGTGACACATCTTCGTATGAGGAGGGCGGGGGGAACTGTTGTGAGAATGACACTATGCTTATGGCTGAAGAGGCACTTTAATAAGACCATGTTTTCAAGCACTTACAAAGAGTTTCCCAAAAAAACATTACCCCTTGGGATGAAATTTCTCATGTTTACTTTCAGTGTAAAGAGGCAGAGTTTTTCTTCTAGAAGCAGTGCCATATCCCCCCTCCGACTCCTACACAGAGGCGTGGCCAGGCAGCTTTGCGGGCTGCCCTGTCCACAGGCATCGCCCCTGCAGCTCCCATTGGCTATGGTTCCCGGCCAATGGGAGCTGTGGGGGCGGCGCTTGGGGTGGGTGCAGTGTGCAGAGCCCCTTGACTGCCCCTACACGTAGGAGCTGGAGGGTGACATGCCACTGCTTCTGGGAGCTGCGTGGAGTTGGGCAATTTCCCAGCTGGAGTTCCAGGGCCGGATTAAAACATCTGTTGGGCCGGATGCGGCCCCCGGGCTATAGTTTGCCCACCCTTGCATTATATCATTTTTGAGTTATCAGGGCATGATACATTAAATGTTTCTGTAGTGGGGCAATTACCCCGCTCCTGAGGGAAAAGGCTAGGCTGATCGGGGAAGCAGCCATAGCTGGGGCCACGCTCCAATCAGGCCACACCTGGCCCTGTTATAAGGGCTCAGGGAGGAGCTGGGTCAGTCTTTCTCTAGCTGTGGAGAGAGAAGGACCTAGCTGCCGGGGAGAAAAGGGTACCTGGAGAGGAGAGGAGCGGAGCAGAGCAGGGCTGGGGAAAGGCCAGAGGAGCTGGGGTGCTCAGCCAGGCAAATCCCCAGGGTTTGGCCTTGCTAAAGGCCAAAACAGGTACTGGGGTTGCAGAGGTGCAGCCCGGGGTTAGGCAGAGGTAGCTGGTCTGACCCTTTGCCAGTGATGAGTGATTTGCAGTCTGCCCCAGTGCGTGGGGGCTAGATGATGACTGGCAGTAGCCACTGAGGCAAGGTGAGTGTAGAGAGTTGGGGGTTCCCTTAGGAGGGGAGACCCAGAGGGTGGTGGGGTACTGCTAGGGAAGCACCCCAAGGTAAAGGGCACGGGTCTGGGAGGGATACGGGGCCAGAGGCAGGTGAGCCACCGGCCAGCAGAGGGTGCTCCGAGCTGGAATCGAGCTAATTCCCAGGACAACCAGCAGGAGGTGCCGCACCGGTGAGCCTCAACCTTGCTAGTTTCCAGCTGCTTTTTTAAACATTCAACTAATAGTTTTTTGAAAAAAAGATGGTTGGTTTTTTTGCTTACCTTATATGAGTCCTCAGTGAAAACAAAGATGTTTCTTGCAAAGAAGTCTTACATGTGGCAATGAAGAAATCTTTCTTGGAAATAAAGTTTAGGAAGCTGAGCATACTTTTCAAAGCAGCAGATGATTTTCTTATACAGTCAGCCAGAATGCGGTCACATTACTATCCACATTAATGTGAATTTATTTCAGTGATTACACTACTCCTGGTCTTTCCAGCGATAGGCAGAAGTAGAGAAATTGGACTCTGTACTATATGATCAAAGTCTTTATTAGCGAAGTAATGGTAAGATGCTCCTAAGTAAATCCATAAGATCTATTCTATGCAATAGGATCCAGTGACTAGAGCAGGGGTGGCCAACCTGAACCTGAGAAGGAACCACAATTTACCAATGTACATTGCCAAAAAGCCACAGTAATACGTCAGCAGCCCCACATCCGCTCCCCAGTGCCTCCCGTCTGCCAGCAGCTCCCACCAATCAGCGCCTACTCCCCCCACCCACTGCAATCAGCTGTTTCACGTGTGCAGGAGGCTATGGGGGGTGGAGGGAAGGAGCGAGGGCATGGCAGGCTCAGGGGAAGAGGTGGGGGCCTTGGGGGAAGGGGTGGAGTGGGGGCAAGGCTTGGGGCAGAGCAGGGTGTTGAACAGTGAGCATCCCCCAGCACACTGGAAAGCTAGCATCTATAGCTCCAGCCCTGGCATCAGTGCCTAGGTAAGGAGCTGTATATTAACCTCTGAAGAGATGCATGCACCTCAGGAGCCACAGGTTGGCCACCCCTGGACTAGAGCACAAGACTTTGGGCAAGTCACAACATCTTTCTGTGCCTTAGTTTAGCCACCTGTATATTGCAGGTGAAGATCCTATCCACCTTTGAAAAATACTTTAAACTCTATGGTTGAAGAGCACTCAGGAAGTGCAATACTATGGGTTCATGTTTGCTTCCACACAAATACTTGCACAACTGACTCGAAAAGCTAAACAATCAGATAACATTAGATGAGAAAGCCAAGTCAGCCCCACCCAGCAGAGCTCTGAAAGCACACAACTGTATCAGAAACACACTACATGCCTTTATCTGAATATATGATCAAAGGGTTGGTCTTCATCGTTTTTGAAAAAGTTCAGTGACCGGAGATAAGGAGAACACCGATACAGAGTTACAATTCCCCTCCAGCAGCCATAAACCTGCATAGTACATGATGTACAGCAGGGGTCTCAAATACGCGGCCCGTGGGCCACATGCGGCCCACATGCGGCCCGCAGAGTTATTTCCTGTGGCCCGCCATAGGCGCCGACTCCACTGGCAGCCAAGCTCCAAACATTACTGAGTGTTTATATTTTATTAAAACCCCTCTTTGCATTACAGTTTTTAAAAAGTTAATACATTGACTTTTAATAGAATACTATATTACTCTTCATTTTTTTCATTTTTGACTATACTTTTGTATCATTGTATGAAAAGGTTTCAATGATGCGGCCCTCGGGCCAATTTACAAGTTCTCATGTGGCCCTCGTGGTAATTTGAGTTTGAGATCCCTGATGTACAGGCACAAACCCAACAGTATATAGTAATATACAGTACTGTGGGTACCCCTCTCGTCCCCTAACACTCCTACTCTACGTGCGCCACACTGATGACATCATCATCTGGACCCTTGGGAAAGAGGCCCTTGAGGAATTCCACCAGGATTTCAACAATTTCCACCCCACCATCAACCTCAGCCTGGACCAGTCCACACAAGAGATCCACTTTCTGGACACTACAGTGCAAATAAGCGATGATCACATAAACACCACCCTATACTGGAAACCTACTGACCGCTATACTTACCTACATGCCTCCAGCTTTCATTCAGACCACATCACACAATCCATTGTCTACAGCCAAGCTCTAAGATACAACCACATTTGCTCTAATCCCTCAGACAGAGACAAACACCTACAGGATCTCTATCAAGCGTTCTTAAAACTACAATACCCACCTGCTGAAGTGAAGAAACAGATTGACAGAGCCAGAAGGGTACCCAGAAGTCACCTACTACAGGACAGGCCTAACAAAGAAAGTAACAGAACACCACTAGCCGTCACCTTCAGCCCCCAACTAAAACCTCTCCAGCGCATCATTAAGGAACTACAACCTATCCTGAAGGACGATCCCTCACTCTCACAGATCTTGGGAGACAGGCCAGCCCTTGCTTACAGACAGCCCCCCAACCTGAAGCAAACACTCACCAGCAATTACACACCACACAACAAAACCCACTAACCCAGGAACACATCCCTGCAACAAACCCCATTGCCAGCTCTGTCCACATATCTATTCAAGGGACATCATTATAGCACCTAACCACATCAGCTACACCATCAGGGGCTCGTTCACCTGCACATCTACCAATGTGATATATGCCATGTGCCAGCAATGCCCCTCTGCCATGTACATTGGCCAAACCGGACAGTCTCTACGCAAAAGAATAAATGGACACAAATCAGCCGTAAAAAATTATAACATTCAAAAACCAGTCAGAGAACACTTCAACCTCCCTGGACACTCAACAGACTTGAAAGTGGCAATTCTTCAACAACAAAAACTTCAAAAATAGACTCCAATGAGGAACTGCAGAACTGGAATTAATTTGCAAACTGGACACCATCAAATTAGGCCTGAATAAAGACTGGGAGTGGATGGGTCACTACAAAAACTAAAACTGTATTTCCCCCTGGTGTTACTCACACCTTCTTGTCAACTGTTTGAAATGGGCCACCTTGATTACCACTACAAATGTGATTTTTCTCTCCTGTTCAAAATAGCCCACTTTGATTGAATTGTCTCGTTAGAACTAACCCCCCGGTTGGTAAGGCATCTCCCATCTTTTCATGTACTGTGTATGTATATATATCTATCTATATATATCTATATCTATCTATCTTCCTAGTATATTTTCCACTCCATGCATCTGATGAAGTGGGTTTTAACCCACGAAAGCTTAAGCCCAAATAAATGTGTTTGTCTCTAAGATGCCACAAGTACTCTCTCTCTCTTTTTTTTAATTGTTAGACATTTTATGCAGAAGCAGAATACACCGTACAGGGCTTAGTTTAAATATTTGACTTTTTTTTTCTATATAGGACTCAAAGAGCAGCTCTTGCTTGCCCTGACCCCCACAACTCTTTGCTTGCCTCAATTACATCATGTTGCTTGAAAGTAAAAGCAATGGAGATTTCTACCAGGATCCCGTTGCTGCACCCTTCTTGGAGGCTTTTATATTAGCCTTTGGTTTGTAGGCATCTGACAAATTGGAAGCTCCATACTCCTTCTAGTTGCTGGCTGATCAAAGGAACTTTCCTTCTTCCTCACTCTACCCCATCACACAAGGCTCCTCTCAGCAGCCTGTGTGGAATGGTTGAGTAGGGAAGACATCCCCTTAGAACAAGCCTGCACAAATGCGGCCCAGGGGCTGCATGCGGCCCGCGTGGGCTCACTGTGCAGTCCGCGTGGGGGGTGAGTAGGTGGGCTCACTGTACGGCCCATTGGGGGGTGAGTAGGTGGGCTCACTGTGCAGCCCAAAATCTGGGACTGTGTCCATTGGTCCTTTTTACTGCTTGTCTCTGGGCTGTGGGTTGTCCCAATGCTGCAAAGAGGGTGTTCCCAAAGGAAGGTGCTTGCTTCTAACCCCTGAGGCTGTCAGTATGTCTGCTCTTCTCTAGTCAGCCCACTTGACAAGTTTGATTGTCCTCGGTCTGGTTCTCATCCCCTCTCCAAAGTGTCTGGAGGTGCCTGCCTTCCACGCCTTCCTCATTCACACCTCATTCATTCAACAGGGCAACTGAATACAAAGTGGGGGGAAGATCTTATTCTACTTCTAGCAAAAAGACATTTTTCTTTTACCTTAATTATACTACCTTAGGGGCCTGCTATAACATTTTACCAAAGTTCAATACAAAGTCATATAAAAGTTATACAAAAAGGCATAATGCAGAGATTTATCTACAGCTGCATCGATTGACTGTTGTGTGCAGTAATATAGTGACCCCTGGGGGGGTGAAGAGGGGTGTGATGGTGGGGCCGAGTGGGGAGGGGGCGGGTCCTATGTTACTGTTGTGATCTGGTTAGCCTATGCACGCTGTTTCTTTCCCCCTCTACAGGCTTCCACACCCCAGCGCTGGGGAAGGAGGGGTTGTTTCTGCAGGGCAGGCGGCGCTGGGCGGGGCGGGGTGTTTCCGCGGGGCCGGGGGGTTTCGGCCCTCAGCTGTTTTCTTTGGAGTAATATGGCCCTCGCCGCTTTATGAGTTGTGCAGGCCTGCCTTAGAAGCTGCTTGGAGGCTTTAAGTAAGAGGAAGGGGGAAGGAGCAAGAAAGACATAGAATTCTTTCTCCCTTGCAATAGTTTCACATTCATCAGACACCCACAAACTAGAAGCTGATAGGAAAGGATCCCCCAAAAGAGTCTGGGGCTGTATCCTCGCAGAAATAACAGCAACCCCCTTATCTTTCATATCTACATCTGGCTGGTAGGATTGGTCTTTTGACCAAATGGCATCTGGTAAATTTTTCCATTCATGTATTTATTTTTTCAAGCACTTTGCGTCATTCCAAATGAGGTGACCCATACACTTATACAAAAAATAAGATCCACAGGACCTGTTTTAGGGGTTATGCTGACCAACAAACATCCACCGCTTCCAACTTACTATCATCAAACATTGTGCTCCATCCAGCATTGTATTTCCCAAGACAATCATCGGCCCTGCCTATGTGATACAACTGTTCCTCTAGATCCATGGTTTTCAAACTGCAGGTCACGACCCAGTACTGGGTCACAGAATCTAAGGAACTGGGTTGTGGTGGCTCTGGGAGAAGGGAGATGCCTGCAGGTAAGAGCCATGCGGAGCAGCTTGCGCGCCTCCGCCTAGGAGACGGACCGCTACTGGCCGCTTCTGGGGTGCAGCGTGGTCCATGGTGCCAGGACAGGCAGGAAGCCTGCCTCTGCACCCCCGCTGTGCCACTGATTAGGAGCCGCCCGAGGTAAGCCTGCACCCCAACCCTGCACCCCAATCCTCTGCCCCAGGCCTGAGCCCCTTCCTGCACTCCAAACCCCTCATCCTCATTCCCACTCCAGAGCCCGTATATCCAGCTCAGATCCCTGACCCCCTCCTGAACCTCAACCCCCTGCCCCAGCCCTGAGACCCCCCCAAACCCAGAGCTCCCCTCCTGCACTCCAAGCCCCTCATCCCTGGCCCCACCCCACAGCCCTCACCCCTGCACCCCAATCCTCTGCCCCAGCTCTGAGCCCCTCCCACACCCCAAACCCCTCATCCCCAGCTCCGTTGGGTCACGGGCATCAACAATTTTCTTCAACTGGGTCGCCAGAAAAAAAAATTGAAAATCACTGCTCTAGATTAACATTAGTTTACTCATCTCACACATCAATTCCTTATTATTCCCTCAGAACAGAGAAATAGCTACTTCTCCCAACAATCCCTTACAAGGACAGAAAGAAGAGAGTGAATATTCAACAGGTATTCACCTGCCTTGACCAGAAGATTTCTGTAGGCTGTGAAGCTATAGAGATAATCCACAGTATGACCAAGACCACAATTTAAGACAGACATGGTAGAATTATTCTGTTTGTAGATGTCAAGTGTGAGACTATCTGAATGTTAAGAACAGCAAGAAACTGGCAGATGTACCAGTTCCACTTGTATAAACAAAATGTGTGCTAGACGCAGAATATGTTAAAAGCAATAATGAAACCAACACCAAAGAAATAGAAGCATCAGGGAAGGCAAGTTAATTTCTCTCTTCCTATTTCACATTACTCAGTATGTCTTTGATGAACTGACAGGATGGAATGGTTGTGTGAATCGGATACTTCCTTACAAAAGCCAGAAGGAAAAAAAAAAATCAGGAAGTGACCCTTTTAGGCTCAAACTTTTTGGGACAGCCTGTAGAAAAACTGCTGTATTTGATTTTTTTTTTTTTTTTTTTTTTTTTAAATCTAGAAAGAATTTGTCCCATCTCCGATCTGGATTTAAGAGACAGTGCATTAGATTTTCAAAAAATTTCATATCAAATTATGTGCACATTTGTGTGGCTAATTTATGTGCACAATAACTCTCAGAACCCACAGCTGAACCCATTGGAACAAGTAATTGGTCCTTTACATCAACTGCATGTCCAATCTCAGTAATCATATGAATAGTTAGAAATGCTAATACATAAACATTTCAGTTTGTGCAACCAGTATCCTTAACCTACAACTCTCCCACATTTCCTCAAACCTGCTCATCCAGTAAATTTACCTCAGTTGAAACTAGATAGATAGCTAATCTGACCTAGAATTTAGTATTGTTATTTTACAATAGAATATAAACTAATGTAACTGTGGACCACATTCTATTGTAATGCATCCAGTAGAAATATTTAATTAAACAGGATGAAGTGGAACAAAACAGACCCAACTTCAACTTTACATAGATAATCTTTCACTCTCCCAATTATTTTTAAAAAGTGTTTTAAAATCCCAAATCTGATTCTGTACCTACGCTCTCTGGCATTTATAATAATTTATATTATAAATTACAAAGCAGGCTTAGAGCCAATAATGTAGAGCAGTGGCTCTCAACCTTTCCAGACTACTTTCAGGAGTACTTGTGTACCCCAAGTTTTACCTTAAAAACTTGCTTACAGAATCAGACATAAAAATACAAAAGTGTCACAGCACACTATTACTGAAAAATTGCTTATATTTCCTCATTTTGACCATATAATTATAAAATAAATCAATTGGAATATAAATATTGTACTTACAATTCAGCGTATAGTATATACAGCAGTATAAACAAGTATGAAATTTTAGTTTGTAATGACTTCGCTAAGGCTTTTTATGCAGCCTATTGTAAAACTAGGTAAATATCTAGATGAGTTATTGTACCCCTTGGACGAACCCCTGGTTGAAAAATCACTGATTTAGAGAATAAGGTAGTATCTCTTTAAATAGAAGATTGGGAGACTTCTAGTGGTGCTCACTGTGCTATATGTTTCAGAGAACACCCAGAGCAGCAATGTGCATAGATAACTAGGCCTTGTATATTGTGTATATTTAGTAAACATATTTATTTGGACCCCACCATGCCCACGTCATTTCTTACTCTTTTTGTCACAAAGAAGGGCAAAAGTCAAGACAGCCCCATTGTGCATAGTGCTGTACAAACACAGGAAGACAGATTCTCTGCCACAAAGAGCTTACAGTCTATTTCAAAACAAGATGCAAATAAGTGAGTATAACAATCTATTATTATTAAATGCTCTTATGCCTTCTGACACAAGGCAACCCAGTCTTTCCACCTCCTTCTGTCTAATGCCAAGTTTCTTACTCAGTTATAGACAGCTCCATCTTACTCAATGGTTTTCTTATACGTCATCTGTTGTCCTTTCCCTGCCTCCCCCATCTTTCACCAGGTGATAGCCAATCAAGTACTTGTCTAGGAATAAAGTTTTCTGACATTTGTACATGTTCAAACCACTTCAGCCTTCTTTCCTGAATCACTGTCTCTACTGGCAGTCCTTTATAGCATATCAGCATTGGTTACTTTATCCCACCAGCTGACACCAAGTTTTCTTCACAACTATCTCAGATAGAATGCATTAAGTTTTCTGTTGTGGGTTTCCTAGCATTTGCCAAGTTTCAGAAACATAACAATATGGGTATCTCAATAGCTTGCTTTTAATTTGTGAGTCAACTTGTTCCCATTCTTGTAGAGCTTGTGTTGCCTTTTTGTTGAGGAGTACTCTAACCTCCTCTACGAGAGTATAATCTTCCTGAATAGAGTACTGAGATACCATCTGAAAGGATTCTTCCACACCCAGCCCATCTCACGGTTATTTCCATAACTGACACATACATACACTTTAAAATACGTATGCCCTGCTGCAGTCCTCAGGGAAGTGGAGGCGGAGCAGTGGTGGGAAGAGGTGGGGCTGGGCTCTGGGGAAGGGGTGGAGTGGGGGTGGAGCAGGAGCAGGGGCCCTGGGGAAGAGGCGGAGCAGGGGCTGGAGCAGCACGCAGCTGTGCAGGGCACCAGGAAATGTGGTGTCCCAAATTTCCTAGTGCCCTACACAGCTGCGTACGGGTAAGGACGGCCCTGGTTTTTGGGGCGTAGAAGAAACCCTCCCCATTGGAATGTGTTTCCTACTTGCAAGGTCTAGTAGTGTGTACATGTCAGAAGATGTCTGCCCAGGTATCACCACCTATAGTATCTCAAGATAATAAAAAAATACCTGCTTACCTGAGGCAAAATCCTGCTTGCCTTAAATACAGGAGTAGTACAATTGACTTTAAAGACACTCTTTGCATAAGAGATCAAATGTGTACTCTGGGGCAGGGGCGGGAGGAAGGTACGGTTATTTAGTCTTCAGAAATAGAGCACCTAAACTGGTAGAATGCCAACATCAAAACAAGGAAATGCACAGCCTTTAATCTCTTCCTACACTAATACTTTCCTAACAATTGGCCTGATGTTCAGTCAGACTTAGAGCTGGTCAATACTTCGATTGACCAGCTATGTTGCTCAAGATCGGTGTGAAAAATTCACATTTCTGAATAACATAGTTAAGCCAACCTAAATCCCTGCATAGACAATGCTACGTCGACGGAAGAATTCGTCCATCGACCTAGCTACTACCTCTTGGGGAGGTGAATAACCTCCTGTCGGCATAGGTAATGTCTACACTGAAGTGCTACAGCACTGCAGCTGCAACACTGCTGCCAGGGGCGGTGAGTTATACCCCGTGGTGCCCATGCTCCAGGAATATTCAGGGCCCAGGGGCACAGCGCCACCAACACGTGCCTCCCCTGGAACTTCTCCTGGCCCTGCCTGCTGCCCCCGGGCAATTTAAAAGGGCCCAGGGGCCACCACCACTGGCAGCACCCTCGCTCTGCACCACTCCCGGAAGCGGCCAGCACATCCCTGCGGCCCCAGGAGGGAGCGGTGTCTCCACGCGCTGCCCCCGCCCCAAGCACCAACTCTACAGCTCCCATTGGCAGGGAACTGCGGCCACTGGGAGCTGTGGGGGCAGTGCTGCAGGCAGCGGCACGCAGAGACCCCCCCTACCCCACTGCCTAGGAGCTGCTGCCAGAGGGTTGTGCAGGTCACTTTCGGGAGCTGCCCGAGGTAAGTGTCACACCCCGCACCCTCTCCCGAACCCCCTGCCCCAGCCCAAAACCCGCCCCCACACCCCCTCCTGCCCCCTGCCCCAGCCCAGAGCCCACACCCCTCATCCAAATTCCCTCCCAGAGCCTGTATCCCTCACCCCCTTCCACACCCGAACTCCCTCCCAGAGCCTGCACCCCGCACCTCCTCCTGCATCCCAACACCCTGCCCCAGCCCAGAGCCCGCACCCCTCCTGCACCCAAACTCCCTCCCAGAGCCCGCACCCAAATTCCCTCCCAGAACTTTAGGCAGGACTTGGACCCATACGGGCACCACCAAAAATTATACAAACCTGCTGCCCCTAGCTGCTGCTGTGCCACTGTAGTGTTTCAAGTGTAGACAACACCTTAGACATCTAAGTTTTCTTTATACTGCTTTGGCTGCAAATGGGCCCAGTTTAAGAGGCACTCTGGAGGCCAGAGCCTCAGCTGGTGTAAATGGACATTGATTTCAATGGAGCTACGACCATTTACACCAGCTGAGGATCTGCTCCTCTGGAGTATTTATACACCAGATTACTTTAAGCAATGAAAAGAGGAGCAAGATAAAGATATACATTAGTGTTATGAAGGAAAGCAATTTATCACAAGCTACACTACAATTCTTATTATTTGTCTTATGGAAGACTAAAATGAATGAAGCCTACATATTTATATTAAAAAATGTAACAAGCTAGTGACAGACACATAAAACTAACAAATTATTGATACAAAAACAGTAACAGAACAAGAGCTAAATGGCTTTTCTGAACTTTTACAAAATTATTTCAGAATAATCAGTTTATATTTGATCAATTATTTTTTCCCTATGAATTCCCTCTTCATGTCTTCTAGGAATCCTAATATTACATGAAACATTTTTGCTAGAAAAAGCAAGTGTAAGTATAATTATTCATTTCCCCACTTTATAGTAAAGGTAGAAAAGTAATCTAACTATTTTTTCTTTCAAATATTAAAATCCCTACAGGAAAGTTATGTATAAAAATGTACAATTTCTCATGAAATTACAAGCATTCTGGCTTTGCTCTCATAGCTCCCATAATTGCTTTTACACTTGTACAGCCTTTTACCTCAGTTGCTTATATAGTACGTAATGTAGTGCCCACTACATTCAAAGCAGCTTTCCAGCTTTCTTTATAATTTCTCTTTTCAATAGCTCATCACTTCCAGCAAACAAGGCCTTTTTTCAATGAAAGAAAAAAAACAAACCCCAAATATCTGAAGTGTTATTTCTATTTTTTCTAATGATCATTTAAGTATTCTTAATGCCGTTTTTTTTAGGGAGGGATCTCCTTACCTCCCACACATGGATAAAGCCATGCCACCCCAGTTTGATTTTTAAAATAAATAAAAGTATCACTGACCCAGACATAAGCCAGGCAGATTTCTACAAGAATGTGAGTTAGGACCAAGGAGTAATAGGAAGTCCTGTCTTTGGACATAATGGCCAGGCATACAAGATGAGCTATTGCCTAGCTGCTAAGTTAAGTTAAAAACTACAGTTATTTTTTACCATTTTTCCCATACAAGGAATTGCTGTAGTTGCTACAGGGATGTTATATGATCATGAATGAGAAGAGGTGGTCCACATGACCATATTTTATTAAAACATGATCCATGCTGTTCCAAGGTACTAGTCCTCAATGAGAAGTATATAGGACAAATTTTGAGTTTCTAGACTCAGCTGTTTTTGGATATAATGAAGGTGCTAGAGGGAAAATTGAACTAGTGGATTAATAAAGACTGGCATCATTGTCAAGCAGATTGAATTATAAATTTAGCGACACAAGTAAAGGCATATTATGCAAAGATCTCGGGAGACAATCAATGTCTTTGGATATTCAGTGACTAGGATAATTGAGAGTTTAATTAAAATTCAGTTAATTTAAAATATAAAATCAAATGATTCCTTCTGATTCAATAAAGCAAACCATACTTTAAGCAGCAAGTGTTTCCATACTCACACATCTCTTCTAAATAGTCAACATAGCACCAGAAACACTTTACATTTATTTTGACAAACAACTGGCAGTACTTTTGCACTATCAGCTGCCAACATCATTAGAGCCAGCCAAACAAAAAAGAGGAAAGAATTCAGAAGTTATTTTGTTTGAAGACATTCTTAGAACTCACAAAATCTTATAGTTTCAAGCCAGCATGAAGCATGGTCTAGTGATCTGATTTAGAGTCTAAGGCTATGTCTATGCTACGGACCCTAGAGCGGTACCGCTGCACTGCTGTAGGGTCTCCTGTACAGCCGCTCTATGCCGGCGGGAGAAATCGCTCCCACCAGCATAATTGAACCATCCCCAACAAGCAGCGGCAGCTATGTCAGCAGGAGATGCTCTCCCACCAATATACTGATGTTCACACCAGCGCTTTTGTCAATGAAATTTGTATCAGCCAGGGGAGTGTTTTTTCACACCCTTGACTGACAAAAGTGCTAGTATAGACAAAGCCTGAGAGTTAGGAACTCCTGAATTTTAACGAACGCTTTGAAATAGACTTATGGTCTTTGAGCTATGGATTTGAGCAAGGCATGCAACACCTCTGTCTATCTACCTCACAACGGTGTGAAGGATTAGTGTCTGTAAAGTGCTTTTAAGATTAATATTTTGTCTACCCCCATCTGTGTCACAAGAAAGTCTAAAGTTAGAAGAGCTGTGCAGTCAATACATAAGAATATAGTCCTTTTTCCTCTATCACGGCTTTGGGAAGTGGAAATGCGTTTAACTTTTCGCAAGAGCAGAGTAGAAAAAATAATTAGCAAATTCAAGTGAAATATTTATGCTCTAATAAAAGTAATGTAACCTGCTCCTATCCAACCTCATGCAATTTCCCCATTTCATAGGATGAATTATTGATGTACTCCAACATTATCTGAAAGATCCTTGGAGCTATGCCACTTTAGACCAACTGAGGATTTGACCCTTTATGTAAGAAGCAGCAACTATGCACTTCCCTAGTCTCTCCTACCCCTTCACACTATGCAATGAGAGATGAGAAAAACAGCAGCGGGGAAGGAGGAGATGTCTCAGAGATCTGGATGGTTTTTGCCCCACCTGTCCAGCTCTCTCCAAGTGAAGAGTTACTCTATTTCTTATGCATCCATCACCACAGTATCTGAGTCGGTTTCATGCACTCACAGCCCTCACACCAACTTAAGATAAAGGGGACAGCAACTAAGCTGATGTGGGGTGTTCCTGATGAAAGCAGTGAAAGATCTTCCCAGCACCAATGAGTGCACTCCACATGTGGCAAATACATTACTGTTTGAGCAGCACTTTGAAAAACGTAAGACACATCAGGAGGCCTCCAGGACAGAGACCTAAAAGACTGAAGATAAGACACCCCCTACTGATCAAGTGATCAGGATTCCAAGCCAAAATATGTTGTACTTGCTCATATCTATATAAGGGAGAAAGGGAGAAAAATAGAAACAATGTTTACGCAGAGTCATTACTACTCTCAATAAATTTAATCTTGGGTAGGACTGATCATATCAAGCCAGCAGCTGTCAAACTATAAATCTGAGAGTACAGTAAAAACTCTCATTTTGGTCAGTCATACCATCATAATTTATTCTATATATAGTGGAATCTAAACTAAGGAGACAACCCTATGTTAAGCAGCCACTTGAAAAGTAATCCCGGTTACTACTCTATCCTTAGTGGGACCTGGCTCCAAGCTCTACTCTGCCCATGTGCTGTCCACACTCTCCCCATTTCTTAGATCATTCCAATGCAAACTCCAAACCCGGGCTGCAACACCACAGATGTATATTTTCAGTGGAACTAATCACTCATCTAGGCTGAGGTGGTCTTTTTAACTAACATTAGGAGATGTATCAACATTGTGATCATTATTCTACTTTTCTAAGCCCAATTTCAAAGCTGAGGACTGATTATTTATTTATTTATTTAGGTTCAGGTTGCTTAAGACAGATTTCACCGGATACACACACAGTATACACGTCAAACCCATTTAGAGTGGGAGTAACTTGCAAAACTTATAGGGCCAGATTCCTCCACCCTTACTCACTTTGAGTCACTCACTCAGTAAGCTACCCAATGCAATGACATTTACCTCACTCAAGGATTGTGAGACTTAATGTTATAAAGCCCTTTGGGACCCACAGATGAAAAACGCTATAGTCTAAAGAACTATACATCCACATCTTGAATGCTACATGCGGATCTGGTGCCCTCCCCCACCCCCCCTCCTCCTCAGGTCCAAAGAGAACAAGAACAGTAAAGCTCAGAGTCAGGATCTACTAAAGGCAAAGAGGGTAGTCTGAAAGCTTTCATGTAGCCACTTATGCAAGTCTGGGGAGGCTTTCATGTAGTCACTTATGCAACTGTGCATTCAGAAAAAAAACCTATTTGAGAGAACAAGATTTCAGACTTATTTAAAATATGGTTGCTCATTGGAGAAGCTATCTCAAAGTTAGGAGACTCTCTGCAGTTATACAGTCAGACACTTTCATACCAAGCAATGTAAGACACTTAACCTGAAACTGCAGACGGCATTCATCAGTTACTTTTTAAGTTGCCAGGGATTTTGAGGATAAGGCAAAAGTTTCTTAAAGTTTTTGACAAAGTCAGAGCCTATTTCAGTTGAATAGGTAGCATCCTCCTGCCAGTAACCCACCTTCCCATAATCACTTTTTGAATTAAAGAATAAGGTTAAATATCTCTCTGAAACATCCAACAAAGTCATTTGCACCCAGGGAAGTGGGAGAGCGAAGAAACATTAAAAACTGTTTATAAATTAATCCCAAACAAGGGAGCTTGGTGAAGTTGAGGAACAAGCTCTCCTCTCCGTTCACGACGCTCCCTAGCCCTGACAGCGACCCCCGTCACCTCCACATCTTACCTTCACCCCCGTTAGCCTCTCCCTGGTTCCTTTCCCCACTCTCACTCCCATGCCTTTCCTCCTCGCCCAGCCCATCTTCTCTTTACCACCCCTCCGCTCCCTGCCCCCTTCGAGTCCCCCCTTCCCCAAACCCTCTCTCCTCGGTCCCCACCTCTCCTCCCACCCCGCCACCTCTGCTCCCCTCTGCCGCCTCTCCCCCCTTCTCACCCCAAGTCCTCCCCTCTTGCCCCCCGTTGTTCCCAGCGCCCCCAGCAGCACCCCGTCCCCTCAGAGCCCCTCCTCGGCGCGCACATCCCTCCTTCGCCCCCTCCCCTGCGCTCACCTTCCCTGGCTTTCAGCAGCACCGTGTTGGCCACGATGTTCTCGATCTCCATGATCAGGGCTCCAACCCCGCTGTCCCCTCAGAGCCACCACCTCCTTCGCCCCCGCCTCCTGCCCCGCCACCGCCGGGACACCCGGGCTCCACTCATCCGGCCCCGAGGGCTAGTGCTGGACTCTCCTCTCCCCCATCACCCGCTACTCACTCACTCACTCACCGCCCCCTCCCGCCTCTGCTCAGGGGGGCGGAGAAAGGGGACGGGCGGGCCGGGGCCTGCCCACACTGGGCAGGACTATGCCGCGCTCCCCCGCCTCTCGCCCCTTACAGCTCCGCCCCGAAGACTACAGCTCCCAGCAGGCAATGCGCTCCCCCGGCCCGGCGGCCTCTTGCGTCAAAGCTGGCTCGTTGGGCGCTAAGAGTAGTAAGCACGCGCGCTCGGTGGAGTGTTCCCTGCTCGGGTTGATAGTTCCTCGCCTCTCACCCGCAAGGGTGGAGCACTGCATGCCGGGATGTATAGTCATACCGGTCCGATCTCTTCTCCTACGGAACCTAGCCGCTACTACCACTAAGTCCCGCGGGATGTCGGGGTCAGCTCTCGCGAGAGGTGCCGCCGCGTTGCGGCTTAGCTTGTTCCGAACGTAGCGTGAGTGGTAGTCAGTAGAGAAGCCGGACAGGCTGATTAGGGACCGTGGTCGCCCCTTTAGATATCACGATATTTAGAAGCTCTCGCGCGATGTGGTGTGTTCAGACAGCAGGGGTCAGTTTAAGGTAGGGGGTCGTGGTCGCCATTTTGTTCAGCGTGGCTCCCCTCCAGGCCCATCCCTCTACCTCAGGAGCCTGTACAAGAGCCTAGTCCCTGGTTCTTTATGCTGCTGAGTGAGTATTGACCCCACCCATACACTAGGATGGGGAAACCAACTAAGCAGAGGAGACAGGGCCAAGTGGCTGCCAGGGCCAAGGGCCCGAGTGGGGCAGGGACGGCGATGGTCAAGAACAACCCTTTCGAGGTGAAGGTCAACAAGCAGAAGTTTAATATCTTGGGGAGGAGAACCAAACACGACGTGGGGCTGCCGGGCGTCTCGCGGTCCAAGGCTGTCAAGAAGGTAAGACTCGGGGGAGGGCACTCACCAGATGAGGACAAGGTGTGGAGCCCACCACTCTGGAGCAAGCCCCTGCTGCCAGATGGGGGCAGTGGTGGTGCACACCCACAGATTGTGCAAATGATGGTACGCAAATTATTTGAACTCAGGATTCTATAGCATGGCTCAGAGGGTTTGATGGCACAAATCCCACCAAGGCCGCCCTTATGTCTTGTTGGGGTACAACCCCATTCTCAAACTCTATAGCCCCGCAATAGAGTATAAGCCAGTGAGTAGGGATTTTTTTCCCAGCCTTTGTTATTTACTTGCTCTGTGACTTTTGGTAAGCCACTTTATTCTTCTACTTGTTGATGGTGGTGATGATAACAATGAACATTTATGTTGCAGTATTATCTAAGGCAGGGGTTCTCAAACTGGGGGTTGGACCCCTCGGGGTCACGAGGTCATTACATGGGGGTTGTGAGCAGTCAACCTTCATCCCAAACCCTGCTTGCCTCCAGCATTTATAATAGTGTTAAATATATTTAAAAGTGTGTTTAATTTATATGGGGGGTTCACACTCAGAGGCTTGTGATGTGAAAGGGGTCACCATAAAAAAGTTTGAGACCTACTGATCTAAGGGGCCCAGAGAGGACTGGAGCCGCATTTTAGTTAGTGCTGTATAAACGTTGATAACCTATCCCTGCTCTGGAAAATTGTCAAGCAAAAAGATTGCTCTGTGCCTTAATTTCTCTGACTTGAAAATGACATTTACCTCACTCAAGGATTGTGAGAGTTAATGTTATAAAGCCCTTTGGGACCCCCAGATGAAAAATGCTATAGTCTAAAGAACTATACATTCACATCTTGAATGCTACATGCGGTTCTGGTGCCCGCCCACCCCCCCCCCAAAAAAAGGATATACTGGAATTGGAAAAGGTACAGAGAAAGGCGACAAAAATGATTGGGGGTATGGAACAGCTTCCATATGAGGAGGGAGTAAAAAGACTGGGACTATTCAGCTTGGAAAATAGATGACTAAGGGGGGATATGATAGAAGTCTATCAAATCTTGACTGGTATGGAGAAAGTGAGTAAGGAATTTTACTCTGTCACATAACACAAGAAATTGGCATTACTCAAATTAATAGACGGCAGGTTTAAAACAAACAGAAGTTCTTCAGACAATGCACAGTCAACCTGCGGAACTTCATGCCAGGGGATGTTGTGAAAGCCAAAACTATAACAGGGTTCAAAAAGAACTACATGAGTTCCTGGAGGATAGATCCCTCAGTGGCTATTAGCCAGGATGGGCAGGGGTGCAACACCATGCTCTGAGGGTCCCTAGCCTCTGCCAGAAGCTGGGAGTGAATGACAGGAGATAGATCACTTGATGATTGCCTGTTTTGTTCATTCCTGCTGAAGCACCTGGCATTAGCCACTGTTGGAAGACAGGATACTGGGCTAGATGGACCATTGGTCCGACCCAGTATGGCCATTCTTAACTACAAAATCCTTTTTTGTGATTATTATGATGTTGATCCAAGCTACACTGGTTGAACTGATGTTGTGGAGTAGACAATGTCAGGATGCAATGTGATGCCTCAAAATGCCCCTTGCAGGGTGTTCATGAGTTCATGAAAACTCAGAATGTCTCTGTATGTCCCTCACTCTGAGACCATCTCTAAAACTGGCTCCTACACTGTTAGTGACCGTCCCTGCTGTTGATATTGAGGTCAGAGCTCTGTCTTCAGGATGAAGTGACTTATTAATCACTGAAAACTTCAGCCACGTTAGTTGAACAGTGAAAATACATGATCCTTCATTTCCTTTCACCTTGCTAAGGATCATAGTCAACATCTAATAAGTGTAGAAAATCTAACATAAATGCCCCCAAACTGCCTCATAAGTGATTCAGGCTTTCTGTCCAAGAAAGGTAATATTGTAGCTTGTTGGACTTACAGATGAGGGTATGTCTATGCTACAGTGCCACAGCTGCAGTTATGCCAGTGTAGTGTAGACACTTAGTACAGTGACAGGTGTTTTTTTTCCATTGCTATGGTAAATTCACCTTCTCAAGAGGCAGTAGCTAGGTTGATGGAAGAATTCTTTTGTCAACCTAGCTGCATCTACAGTGGGGATTAGGTCAACCGAACTATGACACATGAGGCATTAAATTTTTTACAGCCCTGAGTGATGTACGTAGGTTGACCTAAATCTTAAGTATAGACCAGCTTCAGACAAGATTCAAACTTCCCCAAATGGTTTATACCAATGTTTCTCAGTGACCGGTCCGTGGCAGCCTCCTTGCCAGGCCTCAGATTTCCCTGACACAGTTTAGGAAGGCAGAAAGCCAGTCCCTGGTATCAAAAGGTTGAGAAACACTGGTTTATATCGCAGTGAGAGTTTAGGCCCCAAGCTTGTAAACGTTAACTTCATTAATATTTATAGTCTCTTTGATTTCAATTTAAGGATGTGCTTAAGTCTTTGCACCATGGGGCCTTAGACATTTTTTTACTTTATGGAAAACACAGTTATCTGAGAAGACCAAGAGGAATAGGCCTGGATTACAAAGGACCTGTACCCAAAGTGAACATTGATTTTTTTTTTATATTACTTTAAAGTTTCCCCTCATTGGAAAGGAAATGGTTAGGCAAGTGCTGAGATAAAACTTCTGCTTTTCTTTTAAACTCTGTGTTGTTATCTTATCTATCAAACTACCCTTACCCAATTTGTCTATTTCATCTGTCAGTTGCATCCTCTACTCTCTGTATTCTAGATTGTGAGCTCTGGGGGAAGGGACTGTCTTCTTTGTTACTTCTTTGTTAAGTGCCTGTTCCTTGATTAGGATTCCTTGGTGCTACTGTAATATAAATAATAGGCCACAGACTGCAGCATCAGAGTGGTTATTCTGACTTGACACCAAGTCCATAGCCATAAGCACCACCACATTAGAGAGCATCTTGACTACATACATACTGTATGTCTGGGAGCCCAGTAATCTGATGCATCCCTTACTGAAGACACCAGAAGTACTTCTCAATCTGCCTCTGCAAATACAGCATGAGTGACATAATACAGTACTGGATTGTATTAAATCTGTGTTAAAAAATAAATTTCTTTTCCTTCACATTCTCACTGTATATGTATATACCAGGGGTGGCCAAACCGCAGCTCATGAGCCACTTGTGGCTCTTTTACAGTTAAAGTGTGGCTCGCATATCCCGCATGTCCTCCCCCATTCTCCACCTACCAGACTGGGGAAGCTTAGGGCTTCTGCCCTGCGGTGGGGGGTGATGGGGTAGAGCAGGGGTGGGCAAACCTTTTGGCCTGAGGGCCGCATCTGCGTATGGAAATTGTATGGTTGGCCATGAATGCTCAAGAAATTGGGGGTTGGGGTGCGGGAGGGGGTGAGGGCTCCAGCTGGGGGTATGGGTTCTGGAGGGGGCCAGAAATGAGGAGTTCAGGGTACAGGAGGAGGCTCCAGGCTGGGGGAGTGGGTTAGGGTGTGTGGGGTCCAGCTGGGGGTGTGGGCTCTGGGGTGGAGCTGGGAATGAGGGGTTGGGCATGCAGGAGGGTGCTCTGGGCTGGGACTGAGGGGTTCAGAGGGTGGGAGGGGGATCAGGGCTGGGAGTTAAGGCGTGGGAGGGGATCGGGGTGCAGGCTCCAGGCAGCGCTTACCTCAAGCACCTCCCAGAAGCAGCGGCATATCCCCCCCTCTAGCTCCTACGAGGAGGCACGACCAGGCGGCTTTGCATGCTGCCCCGTCCATAGGCGCTGCCCCCTGCAGCTCCCATTGGCTGTGGTTCCTGGCCAATGGGAGCTGCAGGGGTGGCACTTGGAGCGGGGGCAACATGTGGAGCTCCCTGGCTGCCCCTACGCTTAGGAGCCAGAGCGTAGACATGCCTCTGCTTCCAGGAGCCTTGCGGAGCCACGGCATACGTGGAGCAGGGCAAGCCACGGACCCTGCTCCCCAGCAGGAGTTCGACGAATGGATTAAAACACCTGATGGGCCAGATGTGGCCCCTGGGCCGTAGCTTGCCCACCCCTGGGCTCAAGGCTTCTGCCCAGCAGGGATGGGGGCAGTCTCAGGGATTCAGTCCAGCAGGAGGCACCTGCTGGAGCTTGGGGCTTCAGCGGGAGCAGCGCTGAAGCCCCAAGCCCCGGCAGGTGCACCCCAGCTCTTGAACTTCTGAAGATTGTTGTATGCAACTCAAAGGGTCAGTAAGTTTAGCCACTCCTGGTATATACCATCCATCCAAACAGAATTTAGAAATCTCCTTCAAAAGAAAAACAAATCTATCTGAGAAATAATACAGCACAAGGGAAACTGTTTAATTTATCATCATGTATTCTTTGAAAACCCTTGAGAAGCCCTGTATGAGATAAAGTTACTGTGAATAAAGGTAATCAGTGAAAGGGTCTGCCTAATGTGTGTCAAGATGGAGAAGTAAGGTTTTTTTGCCAAAAATATTACAAAGAGAAACTGCATCATGTAAAAAATTCCTTGAAAATGATATACATGTACATAAAATAAACTGATGGGAACATAAATTCTACAGTGTCTCATATGAAGTAAGACTTCCATTATTTAGTAATCCTGACATCTGCAGATTCTGCATCTGTGACATGAGCGTAAAAGGCCATAACTAGAAACTTCATTTATTTTGCTGTAGTTTGAGAGTTCACAATAATAATAATAATAATAAACAATAGTATTTCTCCCCAGGAATCAGCTAAACATTTTTTAATCTTTTAAATTGCCACTGACCTTTTTGAACCTAATATTGAAGGTAGCCAGCTTGCTGAAAATGTATTGGTTGTGATATTGCAATGTGAGAGCAAGAGATGGTAAATAAGTTTCCCGCCTGCTTTAATTTTGGCCTGGATTTTACAAAACTTTAAAATAGTTAATACTGGAAAACTAAATGTCTTGTTTAGTAAGCTCTTGAGTGTTTTTTCCTTTAAGAAAAAGTCAAAGTCCTAATATAAGATACTGTATTAACAGCACTAGAAAGAGGTGTAGCTCTCTATCTGCAAAACAGATACAATATAAACATCCCCACACTGGCCTGCCAAATTTCCCTAGTCTGACCTGCCAAATATACCTCTCTGCTGACTTAGAGGGTCTGCTTTCAGGGTGAAATAGGTAGCTCAGTATCTATACCTATTCAATTACTGACCTCTCCTGAGGCTGCCAACAATGGTTTCAGCTAAAACTCTGCTTGAGGTTTTTTACATATAGATAGATTCTCTCTTGTACACGAGGAACTGGACTGAGATGACCGTTCTTCATTGGCATTGTTTAAGGAGTATAATAAAGTATACTGATCATTGAATTAAATAAGGGTGAAAAAATTAAATTTACAGTATTGGTTAGAATTGGTCTTTATAGTCAACAGTAGTGTTCTCATTCTGTGTGTGTGTCTGAGCGTTTGAATAAAGTAGGCCTTAATTCCTTGGCTTCAGGTGTGCTTTGTTAAGTTAATGCTTTGATGTGTTTTTCAGCGTACACAAACTTTGCTGAAAGAATACAAAGAACGGGAAAAGTCCAATGTATTTAAAGATAAGCGTTTTGGTGAATATAATACCAAAATAAGCCCAGAGGAGAAGATGATGAAGAGGTTCGCTTTGGAACGACAGGTAAACTATAGGAATGAAAAATTAAAAAAAAAAAATAGATGTAGACATTTTTAATTTGCCAAATAAAGCTTTCTGTAAATAATACATTGCTTGGCCCCTAAGGATTATACCAAAACCTATAACATGGCAACCATAGGTAACTTTCATTTTTTTACTCCCACACATTCTGCTTTCTGAAAGCATATCAGCACCTCTTATTCAATCTAAATGAATTCCAGAATTAGAGCTCATAAAAAAAATTATAGAACATTTCAGAATTTTTGGTGGAAATAAGAAAACCAAAGAATTTTGGCCAAAAACTGAAATAGTTTGGTTGTTGGGGATTTGGGGATTTTTATGAGGAAAAAAAAAAATCAAAATTTTCTATGTAAAGGAGACATTTTTCATGAAAAAAATGTTTTGTCAAATATCAGTTTTTGTATTGAAAAAGTTTTTGCCCAGAAAATTTTTGATCAGCCTGTAACAGGGTTGGACTCACCCCTGCAGCGCCTCCTGCTGGTCTGTCCAGGAATTAGCTCACCAGCGTCTGGAGTGCCCTCTGCAGGCCGGTGATCCGCCTGACCACACGGGCCCACGAGTCCCTCCCAGGACCCGGTGCCCCTTTGACTGGGGTGCTGCCCCCTGGCAGTACCCCACAGATCTGGGTCTCCCCTCCCCAGGGGAACCCCCAACCCTATCCTCGCCTCAGTCATAGGCTACTGCCAGTCACCAGCTAGCCCCCACACCCTGGGGCAGACTGCAGTATAAGCCACTCATCACAGGCAAAGGGGGTTTGGACCTGCTGCCTCAGCCTACCCATGGGCTGCTCTCTGCACCCAGTTGGGCCTAACCCTAGGCCACAGCCTGGGGTTTTCTTAGGCCAGAGCTCCCCAGCTCCTCTGGCCTTTCCCCAGCCCTGCTCCACTCCAGGTACCTACTCAGGTCCCTGCAGCCAAGCCAAGCCCTTATCCCTCTAAAGGCAGAGAGAGACTCCTCTTGGCTCACTGCCCTCTTATAAGGGCCAGCTAAGCTCTGATTAAACTGGCCACAGCTGCAGCTGCTTCCAATCAGCCCAGCTTTCAGCCTCAGCCCCCTCCCAGGGCTGTTTCAAGCCCCCTTCAGGGCCTGAGCGGAGTTCCACCCCGCGACACAGCCCAATCCAAAATAAAGATTTTAAAGCTGAATTATTTTAACATTTACAAAATTGTGATTTTGGGGGGGTTAAACTAGACAAAATCTAATTTCATTCCCACAAAATGTAAATCCTTTAATTGTCATTAAACACTATTTCATGTTCTTACCGACACTCCTGAAAAAGGCCATTTCCCTTGATGGCCCATGAAGCTCATTTTAGGGTCTTACCACTATAAGACAGTGATCCCCAAACTTTTTACCTTGTGCTTCCACTTCCCCTTGTTCTCCCCCCTTGCCAGGAGTGGGGCCGCAGCTCCGGGAGGGGAGGATGTGAACAAGGTAAGGGGGCTAAGGCTGGGGTCACAGCTGAGGGCAAGGCCAGCAGCGGAGCCAATCCCAGCAGCTGGGGCCAAGAGCAAAGCTCAGTGGTGCTCCCTCCCCGCCCCCTGTGGGGGTTGGCCCAGTCCCCAGCTGCACCCCCTGAACAGTCCTCTGTGCCCCCCTCGAGGAGCTCACCCCACAATTTGGAGACCTCTTCTCTAAGAAGTGGAATTGGTTTGGAATACTAGTTCCATCTATATCATGTTTGGACTCCTGAGTTAAGCAGCATTGTTCCATGTGCAGAAAATTCTAGAAATAAGACTAAGTTATTGGAAAGGTTAACTAATTTTTTAGTGGATATTAAGCCTGAAACATTTTATTAAAAAAAACAACACCTTTTTTTTTTTTACTTTTTGCATACACAAAATCTAAGCTTGCTTTTGTAGTAATTTTAGCAGTCATTTTTTAACTAATAACATAAGCCCTTCCCCAGAATACTGTGCCTGATTCACCACTTACTTATACTGGTTTAAATTCTGTAGTTTCTACGATGGATTTAATGGAGAGTAAAAACTGGCGTGAGACGCTCACAGTTTCTCACTTTAATGTACAGTATCTGAATGAAATTGAAGCCTTGTTAACGCTGTTAAAATAACAGAGAAATGAAATAGGGTTCTCCTGGGATAAACTGAAAATACTAGCTTTTAGGGGGGAAAAAATCTTTGTTGACCAGCTGTTAAGTGGTATTAATCTGAAAAATGTCTCGTTACTAAATTGGTTGGTTTGTTTATTTTTCACAGCAAAATCATGAAAAGAAAAGTATCTATAATCTCAATGAAGATGAAGAATTGACCCATTATGGCCAATCTTTAGCAGATATTGAAAAACTTAATGATGTTATTGATAGCGACAGTGATACTGAAGAAAGAGGAATATTGTCAGGTATGACAAATCAAACTGATACCTTAATACATTTTAATCCAATGTAATTTTCATTGTTAATATAGCTGTGTGAATTGTTGTGTACCCTACTTTCATTGAAAAATAATGTAAAGAAAAGGTTCAGATTTAAATCAGCCTTCTGTTCTCTTTAGTCTGATAGAAAATGGTGATTAGAACTGGATAAGTTCCAATCTCATGTTGTAATTTTTAACCATTCATGATTTTAAGAAATATGTATAATATTTCATCACATCATAATTGACTTTTCGCATATGGATTATCCTTAAAGTAAAAAGAACAGGAGTACTTGTGGCACCTTAGAGACTAACAAATTTATTTCAGCATAAACTCTAAGGTGCCACAAGTACTCCTGGTCTTTTTGCTGACACAGACTAACACGGCTGCTACTCTGAAACCTTAAAGTAAGTGCTTTCAGAATTAAAATGAACTCTGGTTTAAAATCAATTATTTAGAGATGCCAGGATGCTTGCAAGTATGGTACATTATAGGTGGTACCCATAGGAACACCTGTAGTTGAGGCTGCCTGATACATTCCATTATAAGAAGACCCTATTTTCAGTTGCTTTATAACTTTACACACATACACACACACACACCTTGGGCTGAATTGTTTTTTGGGGGGAAATTTCAGCACAAACAGGGCAGTCATTTCTCAGAACAAAGTTAGGGAAAAATACATTGTTTTGTCCATGTTAAAACGAATAACACAAATATATATATATTTTTTTTAAATTTCTTTGGACCAGATTATGAACCTCCTACTTATGATAGTGAGCAGTTACTCGCACAAATAGCCTCATTGAAGTCAGTGGGATTTCTTGTGTCAATAAGTGCTCACTAATGTGAGTAAGGGGTTTGCAGTCTGGCCATTTAGATATAGCTGTTCATAGGAGATGCAAATTAAAATTCTTTCCATACTGATTTTTATCTTTTCTATCTGGCAAATCTGGAGCTAGTTTCTGCAACCCTTAGTCATGTGAGTAATCTGTATTTATGCAAGTATCTTCCTTGACTTGGAGAGGTCTACATGTATAAATCAATATTGCTCACTGAATAAAGGTGATTTGCAACTATGTTTGGCTAGATAGATAAACTAAAGGAAGTAAACAAAAAGTAGTCAGGTTGGCTTTTATCTATGTCTTTAATGTCAATAGAAATGTGCACACCTCTTGCAATAGTGTTTGTGAATGTTCTGCTAATGAGTAAATGGTAGGAGTTCATGCAGTGTAGGCCCTACTGGACTACTGCACCTGAGCAAAACAAATGGCAGGATCATGGCCTTAGTTGTGTTAAAACAGTAGCTGATTTCTTTTTAACTTGATGAAAGATAGCTTTAAAGAAAAAATAGATATTTAATTCTGTAGCCCACTAGATTATAAACACTTTATGTAAAAATTTTGTTTTAAATAGGTTTTCAGGTTATTTCGTTTTAGGGTACTCGTTGAATAAAACCACTGAACATGCACATTGTGTCTTACATGAAAAGACAGTCAACACAAGCCAAAAAAACCATTGTTGAGGCTAACATACTACCCTAGGTTCCTCTCCAGGTGTCCTTGTGATATCTGAAGCCCTGGTCCTCCAAACCCTTCTGCATATTTGTAGTCCAGTGGAACTACCCATGTTCTTAAAATTAATTGTTTCTAAATATCTGTGGGATCAGGGCCTACGTTTATGTGCTCTTACAAATTAAACACAGTCAGTGTCTGGTGATTAAAGCACATTCTATTCCTGGTATAGACCTTTTCTGAAATGTTGGTCAAATCACTTGACTTCTCTGTGCTCTATCTGTAAAATAGGAATAATAATGCTTATCTTCACATTAGTGTTGTGAGACTTTTTGATTTATTAATTAAACATCTTTTGCCTGTGTGTATTTGAAAGGAAATTTAACAAAGTTTGGAAATTCACGGTGGGAATCCTTTTCTGAAAAGTCTTAACTTAGGCCAAGCATCAATCTTTATCTGAAGAAATGGGGTTTAAACCTTGGTTAACTAGCTATTTTATTCTTACATGGAATCCATCAGTTGCTCCTGTGCCTTAATAATATGGAAATAGCACCCCAACAGCTTAAGGACAGCATAAATCTATAGATTCATTAATCCTTTCAATTCTCTTTTTACAGCTGAGCTAACTGCTGCTCACTTTGGAGGGGGTGGAGGTCTCCTTCGTAGGAAAGCACTCACTGGGGAACAAGATGAAGAGGAGGAAAAACCTAAATCTCGCAAGGAGCTCATTGAAGAGCTGATTGCCAAATCCAAACAAGAGAAGGTGAGTTTATAGCCTTTGAATAAAAAAAAATCTGGACAGACAACATTAAGTACCACATCATTTTCCAGGTGAAAATTTACAGAAGGCAGAAAACATTCAATAAAACCATTATCAGCTTTAGGACGTGGAAACCACCACATCCTCTCTCTTCATAGGAGAAGAGTATTGGTGGTACAGTAAGCAGAGGGCTTTCTAAATATGGAGCCAAAAGATCATATACCTGATGCTGTTTACCTTGGGAAAACTGTATAGAGTGTCTGCCTCTCTGTAGGTTCCCAAACCTTCCACCTATGAACTCTGTTAGCATGGCTAACTTGTTTGCCATGCTCTACCCTTGAGTCACCCATTGAAGGTTTGTGCAACTTCCTCTGCCAAGGGTGCTTAACGCTGCAAAATAGGAGTTGATATGAACTAACTTTTTATTATATATTTGGGTTTGAATATATATGGACCTCATTTGCTCTTGATGATCTTCCTTTACTCCTGGGAGAATTCTGCGCCACTGCGCATGCACATAATTATGTCCCTCGCAAATTTCTTTGCTTCCCTACAGAAAAATGATTTTCTGACAGGGAAGCAAAGGGAGGCCACAAGAGCAGTCATGAGACCCTCCCCAGAAGTATGTTTTGGGTGCCCAGGGCAGCCAGCAGAGGGTTAAATCACTTTAGGGCATAGGGCGGGACAGGGTAAGACCCCCTACCCGGTGCCGGACTCACCTGCTAGTCCTCGCTGGGCTGGGGAGGACAGGACTTCCTCTTCCCCTGCACGGCATCCGGGGCCGTGTCAAGCCCACCCCCAGATTTCTACTCTGGCTGGAGGAAGCTGTGCAGACTCTTTCCCCATTCCCTCCCCTGCGCTTTCTGCACCCATCGCTCTTCAGCTGCAGGGGGATCACTGTATAGGGAGCTACTCCCCCATCCACCCAACCCCCATGCATCCAGACCCCCTCATACCCAGACCCTCCTGCCGAGCCATATCCCAGAACCCCCATGATGAGCCTCACTCCCTCTGCACCTGGACCACCCCAGCGAGCCACCCGCACCTGGATCCACACCCTACAGATCCCCAGCCAGCTGCACCTGGATCCCCACTCCACTGAGCCCCACTCCCCCAGCATCTGGACCCCCCCGACCAAGACCCCCCCCACCGAGCTCTATCTTCCCCCACTCAGGTCCCCTACCCCTACCCCCGCCGAGCCCCAACCACCTTCACTTGGACCCTCCTGCAGAGTGCCATTATCATTGCACCCATAACCCTTCCAACAAGCCCCTGTGCATCCAGATCCCGCCCGCACCTAGATTGCCCTATACAGAGCCCTCTCAACCCACATCTGGATCCCCCCACACTAAGCCCCTCCATACTTGGATCCTGCCTTGCTGAGCCTGCCTGCCCACACCTGGTGCACCTGGCACGGCGGGGCAGGGCCCTGGGGTGTTTCTGGGGCAGGTCCTGTCCTTGTGCTGTGTCAGGATTGGGTGCAGCCTCATTGCTGAGTCTGTGTCCCAGGGAGGAAGCTGAACAGTGATCTCCCACCTCTGTGCAGCCAGTGGCCTGTGCTCCCCAATACCATGCTGGAGCCTCCACATTTATTTGACAAATGAAATTTGTAGAATTTTAAAATATTGTGTACAGAATTTTTAATTATTTTGGCGCAGAATGCCCTCAGGAGTATTCCTTGTTCAGTTACTTACATTACTGGCCAATTGAATGATAATTATGTTGTATGCATATTTTTATTTTTCTAGAGAGAGAGACAGACTCAGAGAGAGAATGCCTTTGAACTAACAGAAAAACTTGACACTGACTGGAAAGAAATCCAAACCCTTCTTTCCCACAAAACTCCCAAGTCAGAGAGGAAAGATAAAGAAGAGGAGAAACCCAAGGTAAGGTTTTGGCAATACAGCTTTGTTTTGTTACAACTGATTTGACTCCATTACTAGAACCAAAATAGTGATTGAGAGTTAAGGGGGAAGTTGATCACTAGTTATTTGTAGCTGATCATTTCTAATTAAAATACTAAAAATAAATGCCCTGTGTTTTAGTTAAATTGAAAGAATTCTACAGCCTTTGAGGGAGTTTCATGTCAGAATTGTGAGGTTGGAAGGATCTTAAGTAGATACTAATTTTAAAGAAATAAAAGGATTCATATTAAGTATTTTAAGACTTATACTCCCAGTAAGTGCATCATAACTATGGCTACCCTTTTGTTCTTTTTCATTAGCTGTTGTATTTGAGAGAGATTCCTTATTGGGTAAACATGTGAACAATATTCTGGTTTATTTTTAAGACAAACATTTTCTTGACAAGTTAGCACCTGCTTGAAAAGGACATTGGCAGACTTTGTAAATGCCTTTGAAATGTCTTTTGTACACAAATTCTCTAACTTAGCAATAGCTTTCTGTGACAGTAACTTCACTTCTGCTTCAATTGGCCTATGAAATCTCTCTTGAGACTTAAACAAAAAAAGGTGAAGATACTAGTGATTTGGGTAGAATCATTGTGAAAGTGAACCCAGAAATTTTAACAGGTAGACAAATCTATTATGCCAGGAATAACTGATCAGGTTTTTTGCTAGGGATAGGCATAATGGGTGTTAAATTGAGATGTTAGACCCATGTGGATTTTGTTTTGAGATCCATTGGATACAGAGAAAATGGGAATCAGTGGTGTTCTGTTGCAGTTGTATGCAGTTTGGGAGATGATTCATAATCTGGTTTAGTATAAGAGGAAAATTTTGTCAGACTTATATCTCTAATTTTTTAGACAAGTGGCATGGCCTACTGAATTACACGTGTGACTGGGAACTAGGAATTTCTGAATTCCAGTTTCATCTCTACCACTGATTTTGCTGTGTGGCTTTGGGCATGTTGATTAACTGTACCCCAGTTTCCCTATCTGTCAAATGAGGGTAATGCCTTCATAACAGAGACGTAACTCATGTTTTGTTCAGTGCTTTGAAAATGTAAAGTGCTATGTGAGTTATAATTTTATTATTAAATATTTTGTCTGTATTTTTGAAGGGATATATTTTCTTATGACTTCATATTTACAAATGTATGTATGTTTTGTAGAATGAGAATTTTCCTGGAGGGGAGTCTTCATGAATTTCAATTTCCACCCATTAATCTTTCCCTTGACCTTGTATTGTGTTGTCCTTCCTTCCTGCCTTCTCCAGACCCAATCATAGTCATTACTGAACGAGCCAAAGGGCTTCCTGTGGAGGAGCACAGAAAAGTAATATATTTATTAATTACGAAATTGTGTATTTCTTTAGCCTGATGAGTATGATATGATTGTTCGAGAACTTGGGTTTGAGATGAAAGCGCAACCCTCTGACAGGATGAAGACCGAGGAAGAGTTGGCGAAAGAGGAGCAAGAAAGACTCCAGAAATTAGAGGTACCAGAGTGTTTCAAATTGTGTTGTAGCCCTCCCATTGGTAGTGACCTCTTACAATTTTTTGAAATTGCTTAACCTCAGTTTGAAAGCAGTCATACTAAAAATTGCAGGAAACGAATCTGAGAATAAGTCCCCTGTCCTATTCTAATCATTACACTGATCTCGTGATTTACCCTTTTTTTTTTTTTCATGGATTTTTAATTTGACAGTAAAAAACACGGGCTGAATACTTGGCTTGTGAGATTACATAGCAAGAGACCTTTTTTTTTTTTTTTTCCCCGCCCCAGTTAAAAACAAGTAGCACATTGACTATCTTTTATATATCATTCAGACCAAAGATGTGCTTTAAACTTTGTTAGATGAGACTGTTTGGTGCACAGGAGCTGAGTTAACATCTGGGCAAATCCTGCACCGCTTCCCTTCTGTAGCTGCAAATGATCCTCGGCAATTGCGCTGACATGATTCTGCTCTGTAGAGGGGTAGGATTTGCCTGGGAAGGTTTGCATGTTCC
Organism: Macrochelys suwanniensis; assembly: GCA_033296515.1. Taxonomy (NCBI): domain Eukaryota; kingdom Metazoa; phylum Chordata; order Testudines; family Chelydridae; genus Macrochelys; species Macrochelys suwanniensis. The sequence goes on from CM065779.1 coordinate 119,784,585, forward strand.
CTACACAATATGGAGTTCAGTGCTCCCTGTGCATCAGTGCACAAAGAGTGGGTCTAGGTAGGACCAAAAGCCTTCTGGTAAATTGATATTCCCCACATAGAAGGGTCAAATTAGGACTGCAGGGCTACCGCAGCATCAAGCCTTCTATAGTGACCACAGAGCTGCTCAGTAGCTATTCATCAAAGTGCGGGGGAGGGATTCCCCCCCCCTCCCCTTTTCCATGCTGTGCGTCTCTCTAGTGCCCAGTCCAAGTTATTGTTGTTGGGGGGCGGGGAATGCCCCACATTAAGTAATGGCTCAGTTACAGACTGATGAGTCAGTTGACAGATTCCCATAGAGTTAAAATGCCTTTCAAAGCCTTATATTTTGTTCAGACCCATTTTAAATATAGAAAATATACATGCACATTGCAGAACCGTAAAACTCTAAAGAAGCTACTACTTTCTGGTAAATAATGTTTACCAAAATATGTATTTAAGATAGTATATATATATATATATAAATATTTCATTACCAAAGATACACAAGGCTTTTGATAAATGATATATTTCAACACCTTCCAAATACGATTTAAAATATATACAGTCAGCCCAGGGCTACACTAGGGGAGGGGGTCGATCTACGATACGCAACTTCAGCTACGGGAATAGCGTAGCTGAAGTCGGCGTATCATAATCGGCTTACCTGGCGATGAGGACGGCGGCGAGTCGATCGCTGCAGCTCCCCCGTCGACTCCGCTTCCGCCTTTCGATGCGGTGGATTGCCGGCGGCGATGGGGAGCGCGATTGGGGATCGATTAATCGCGTCTTAACGAGACGCGAAAAATCGATCCCTGATAGATCGATTGCTACCCGCCGATCCGGCGGGTAGTGAAGACCTGCCCTCAGACTAATTTACCAGTCCCACCCACCAAAACAAGGAAACTCCAACAGCAGAAGCTAATATGTTATCATGTCTCTGCTTTTTATTGTTCCTTCCTTCCCTCTGCTAGGTGAATAAAATGGTAGTTAAGAATTTATTTTCTCTTAATTATCTGTATTTTCTCCAAAATTTTCATACAAAGTAATTTAGGTCATGTGTACTATATTATCCCTCCCCTGAATTTATTTTAAATCACAGGCTGATAGACTGCGTCGAATGCATGGAAAAGATGAACAGGAGAACAAAAAGAAACCCAAGCATATGTCAGCTGACGATTTAGCAGATGGCTTCATCCTGGATAAAGATGACAGACGTTTACTTTCTTATAAAGTAAGAATTTGATTGTTTTATAGTGACTTTCAAAGTCACCAAAATGAAGAGAAAATCATTTCAAATGAAACAGAACTCTTTTCTGTTCACTTTATTATTTTTATCTAAGTGCTGCACTTTCCACCTAAACGTCATTCCCTGTAGTGGGGTTGCTTTGGCCATGCTGGCAACGTAAAGCAGCCTAAAGTCAGCATAGAGAACCACCCCAGTGTAGGGAGATCACCTGGTAGTATAATGAGCATTGTAGCTCCTATATCATCCACTTCTATGCAACCAGCATAAGGGCTATAGCTGTGGTTTCCCTCCACCCGGAAGGACCTGGCTGGTACACAAGTCCTGGGAGATCATAAAAGTAACTTAAAGCAAACTTTATTAAATGCCTCCTGCCACTGGGTTGTGCTGTGTATCTCTTAGCTGCAGCAGAGGATCAGAGCTCTCATAAAGTCACCTTTGTCCTTCATATGGAGGGATCGCTGTGTTTTGAATGCATTGGCTTAGCTGAATGATTATACTCTCTGAAAAATGACCCTGTAAACACAGCATAGTGGGATTTCATGTTTCTTTCGTTTTCTCAATGTCAGATATACTTGGTTAACAAGAAAAACAAGTATCAGAGGGGTAGCCGTGTTAGTCTGGATCTGTAGAAGCGACAAAGGGTCCTGTGGCACCTTATAGACAGAGGTATTGAAGCATAAGCTTTCGTGGGTGAGCAGTGGAAGTGTCCAGGGGCAGATATAAATGTGCAGGGAAGTGTCAGGCTAGAGATAACGAGGTAAGCTTAATCAGGGAGGGTGAGGCCCTCTTCTAGCAGTTGAGGTGTGAACACCAAGGGAGGAGAAACTGCTTTTGTAGTTGGCTAGCCATTCATAGTCTTTGTTTAGTCTTGAGCTGATGGTGTCAAATTTGCAAATGAACTGAAGCTCTACAGTTTCTCTTTGGAGTCTGGTCCTGAAGTTTTTTTGCTGCAGGATGGCTACCTTTAGGTCTGCAATTGTGTGTCCAGGGAGGTTGAAGTGTTCTCCTACAGGCTTTTGTATATTACCATTCCTTATATCTGATTTGTGTCCATTTATCCTTTTGCGTAAGGACTGTCCAGTTTGACCGATGTACATAGCAGAGGGGCATTGCTGGCATATTATGGCATATATTACATTGGTGGATGTGCAGGTGAATGAACCGGTGATGGTGTGGCTGATCTGGTTAGGTCCTGTGATGGTGTTCCTGGTGTAGATATGTGAGCAAAGTTGGCATCGAGGTTTGTTGCATGGATTGGTTCCTGAGTTAGAGTTATTATGGTGCGGTGTGTAGTTGCTGGTGAGAATATGCTTCAGGTTGGCGGGTTGTCTGTGGGCGAGGACTGGTCTGCCTCCCAAGGCCTGTGAAAGTGAGGGATCGTTGTTCAGGATGGGTGGTAGATCACTGATGATCCGTTGGAGAGGTTTTGGCTGAGGACTGTAAGTGAAGAAAAACAAGGGCTCAGTTGCTGCAAATTGTACATGGCATCTGACAAACACCCTCATGTACAATCACCGGTAATAAAGATCCTGTAACTAGGTATGGTGTATGAGGCAGACTATAAGTAGATTCCTCTCTAAGGTCAGTATTAGTTCTACACTGTCAACAGGGGGGAGGGATAGCTCAGTGGTTTGAGCATTGGCCTGCTAAACCCAGGGTTGTGAGTTCAATCCTTGAGGGGGCCATTTAGGGATCTGGGGCAAAAATTGGGGATTGGTCCTGCAGGGGGTTGGACTAGATGACCTCCTAACCCTGATATTCTATGATTCTATGAATAAAAGTTTATTCTGGGGGCAAAGTTTTCCTTGTCTTACATCCATTGTAATCTCATTGTGAACAGTTGAGTTACAAAATGTGCAAGTCAGAACAGAATTTGGCCCACCCTCAGCTCTTATTCAGGTCAAGTTGTTGGGGCTTCTGACATCTGGATCAAGCCCATATTAAGGGCCAAATCCTCCTTGTCCTATTTGTACAAAAGTCCCATAGAAGGCACATTTTAAATAGAGTTGAAGTTTTCCATTTGTGGTGCAATTCTTCGGCTGCACACACTGCTCCCTGGCTGCCCATCTTCCAACTTTTCCATCCCCAGCACTGCTTTTCCGGCACATCACCTGACTGCCTGTCGCTCAACTGCTCCCAATCCACCCCAGCTTTCTTCCTCTTGGTTTCTACTTCTCCATCTTCCCTCTACAACTGATACCTTGTCTTCTGTGTACTTTCTGAGCCAAACTTTCATCTATAACCAACTGATATACCACTGGATTTTAAATAAGATTCAATTTGTATCAAATTCAGAAATGAGAGGGTCATAAACTGATGTGTTTCTAGTAATACAAGTAAGGACGTTATTTTAAATTATAATTTTAAACCCAACAGTATTCCTGTAAGATATTGTATGGTTTCTTTTCTCTATTAATAGGGTGGAAAACTAAATGTTGGAAATGAAGAGGAAGAGAGTGGGAATGAAGAAGAGGAGGGAGAGAGTGAAGAAGACAGTGAGGGAGAACCTGGTAGAGAAGATGAGGAAGAAGCAATTGTTGAGGAAGATGATGCAACAGATAGTCCCTCTGACCTTGAATCTGACATGGGGAGTGAGGAAGAGGTCACTGCAAATGAAGAACAGACGAAGAAACACAAAGAAAATGAACAGAAATTGCAAAGTGAGGAAAAACAAAATGCTAAGATAGAAGCTGCCAGATCTGAGCTTCCATACACATTTACTGGTAAGATTCCCATTAACTGAACAGGTAGAGGAGGGTTTTGTCTATTTGTTGGAGCCCTGTATATCTGAGGCTCCACATCATAATTGCACTCCTGGCCAACGAGTATTGGACATGACTTTTCAGATCTTGAAAATGCGACTTGTTGTCAGCAAGCAGAATTTCTCTAAGTAGCATGAGAAAATCCTTTTCTGTCCAGGAGCTGAGTAGGCTATTTCTACTGTCCCATTCAGCCCTAGAAGTGAAAGACAAAAAGCCTTGATTGAAATCAAGTTTCATGTAAGATTGTGCCCAGTGTTGCCTCAAGACCAAACATACAGCCTGCACAGAATAGTGTTGTCTTGCAGAAAATAATATGCAATAATTTTCTAGTATATATTGAAAACTAGGAACAGGTATGCATTATCTCTGGAATAAAGTCAGCTTGTCTTAGAAGAAGCTCACAGAAGTGGTATGCTGCGTGTTTTAAACATATGATCTCTGTAATATAACACTGTGGGGCTTAGTATCTCTAGAATAGATCTGTGGTTGTGGAGAAAGAAACTCTTCTGCATGTGGTACAGGATATTCATTTTTGTTAACTGATATTTCACCAAACTAGTATGCTAGTAGGGAATACTGAAGTACAGTATTTAAACGAGCTATGCTGAAATTAGACAACCATTCAAACCACTTGCCAGAGTGTTTGCAGTTTCCATTTGATGGCAGGTGAAACAATAACATACACTGAATAAAGTAGTTTAAATTGAATCCAGCAAAGAACTCTAAGGAAATACAATGGTTAAGGTTTTATAAAACACTATGACTGGCACATACGTATTTTTTTTCCATTAGTGGGTAGGCTCTTATATTTCTTATATGTTCCATACAGAATGCTAGGTTAGTGTGACTTTAAAATTACACAGTTAGTGCTAATATAAAAACACAAGCCAGAAAATATAGAATTATGGGTAAATGGACACTGAGCTTTAGCTCTGCTTGGGTGGGTGGGTGGGTGGGGGTGTGTGTGTGGTGCAATCCAGTCTTTAACTATATGATTGCATACTATGTCTCAAATAACACAATCTTAATGTCTTTTATTAATGTTTAAAATATGTTAACGTAAAAATGTTTCTAGCAGTTTTATTGTTTTATTCTGATTTGAAATAGTTATTTTCCAGAAGTTTGTTAACATAAATATAAATTAGAAAATATTTTTCTAAGTTCAACTGGGTATGCTTGATTTTTGTTTTTATTTTTATAATAGTTCCAGAATCCTATGAGAAACTTAAATCTTTACTGTTTGGAAGAATAATAGAAGAACAGCTAGTTATCCTAGAGAGGATTCAGAAGTGCAATCATCCAAGCCTTGCAGTGGGAAACAAAGCAAAGTTAGAAGTATGTTTGAGTTTTTAAATGAACTTTGAATGCTAAAGTGAGTTTGCTAAGTATTCAAGGAGCAGTTTGAAATATATTGGTTTTGTATTCACATTATTTGAAGAAAACTTTATCAAAAATGTTCATATGGGAGAACCTAGGCAGTGTTCATTTGCCATGTTCTATCTCATTATTTTTCTATGCTTTTAAAAATATGTATATTTAAATACATATATACACACATACAAAGGGAAAAAAAAAATCGCAATGGTTTTAACATGGTATGCTTCTTGCAGAAACTGTTTGGCTTCCTTCTGGAGTACATTGGGGAGTTAGCAACTGTGGAGCCACCAGAGCTCGGAACAATTGACAAATTGGTCCTGTAAGTAATGAAAGATGTTGACTGTGACCCCTTTGTGGTGGTCCGAAGGGAAAAGATAGTTTCCTGGTAATAAAACACATAGTGCATTACTTAATTTAAATTCTCCTACTAAAATTGAAAGTTACTGATTTTCTATTTACTTTATTGTATTTTAACATTGTTTCTTTTAGTGCCTTAGTCATTAATTGTATTAAAACGCTTCCAACGTTCCTGAAGGAAATTAATAGAATTCGCAGTATGCATGAGACCTTCCATAGGTGTTAGAGCTATAGAATTGTGTAATTACATACACACACACTATTGTAAAGGAAAGTTATTTAGATTACTAAGTCAAGGATTTGCAAGTTACGCAATGCCAGATTTATGGTTGCCCATGCAACTTTAATTTTGTCCTGTGTCCATCCTGTGCACTAAATGAGGCAAGGGACCAAGTGCAAAATGTAATCAGGTAATTAGAGACTGTATCATAATGCATACATGTAAATCTGGCATTACCTAACTTTCGAGTGATTGACATTTCAACCCGAATAATTTTCTTCCAACATAGAGCGGGGGGTTGTGTATGTAATTTCCTGGTGTGTGCTTTTATTTTTATATTATTTTTTAAGGAAAGAGTAAACATTTTATTATATGCAACTGAAACAATCTCCCCATCATGCATCATAAACAGGATTTGAACCTTGAACTGTCAACATTGCAGTGCAGACTAGAGCTACAGGACTGTTATCTGTGTTAGCTTGCAGCAGGAGAAGGTTGTTATCCCAAAGGGGAGGATGGGCCTCTAGCACCATGTGCATGTCCAGGCGGTGGTGGCAGAATCCTGGCCTGGTCTAGCCCTCTTCTCCCTGGGAGATTGAGGGCTCCTGCCCCTAGAAGAGAGAGATGGGAGGCTAGAGCCATGTTCTCAGTGTGGGGTTTGTGGTCAAAGACTGGCATCACTTTGGTGGTGGCATGGGCTATTTGGAATGTTTAGTGTTGTTACTTTTGCATGCTACAAATTTTTCCTGAGGCATGCCAGCAAGAGAGAGGAAATGGTGATTTTTAGCAGTTTACATCTCAGCTTAACCTGAATGGAATTTCATGGGACAGAAAAAGCACTTCTCTAGCCTGAGGACTTTGTCCCTACTCAGTTCCAAAACCCTGCTGCAAACAACGCAGGAGTTAGTTTTTTTTTTTGTTTGTTTTTTTTTGGTGGGTGGGGGTGAGGAGAATCTTTTTTATAATGGAAGGTGTAAGGCAACCTAAATACAAGGGTTGCTACCACCTTCTCCTTATAACAATATGACCTTAAAATGCCACATCTGGGAAAACACGAATAGATGATGAAACTATGTCCCATTGTCTATTGAGCAGAATCTAGGCATAAGGGTCATGAAATTCAGAAAGAAGTCTTCAGATCATGCTACCTTAACATAGTTTTTGAGTACAATAGTACATTTATTTAAAAACCCTACAAACCTATAAGTGAGGCTGTATTTCACAAGCCCTAATTTTTTTTCATAGATTCATAGATTCTAGGGCTGGAAGGGACCTCAAGAGGTCATTGAGTCCAGCCCCCTGCCCTCATGGCAGGACCAATTACTGTCTAGACCATCCCTGATAGACATTTATCTAACCTACTCTTAAATATCTCCAGAGATGGAGATTCCACAACCTCCCTGGGCAGTTTATTCCAGTGTTTAACCACCTTGACAGTTAGAAACTTTTTCCTAATCTCCAACCTAAACCTCCCTTGCTGCAGTTTAAGCCCATTGCTTCTTGTTCTCTCCTCAGATCCTAAGATGAACAAGTTTTCTCCCTCCTCCTTATGACACCCTTTTAGATACCTGAAGACCACTATCATGTCCCCTCTCAGTCTTCTCTTTTCCAAACTAAACAAACCCAATTCCTTCAGCCTTCCTTCATAGGTCATGTTCTCTAGACCCTTAATCATTCTTGTTGCTCTTCTCTGGACCCTCTCCAATTTCTCCACATCTTTCTTGAAATGCGGTGCCCAGAACTGGACACAATACTCCAGTTGAGGCCTAACCAGCGCAGAGTAGAGCGGAAGAATGACTTTGCGTGTCTTGCTCACCACACACCTGTTAATGCAGCCCAGAATCATGTTTGCTTTTTTTGCAACAGCATCACACTGTTGACTCATATTTAGCTTGTGGTCCACTATAACCCCTAGATCCCTTTCTGCCGTACTCCTTCCTAGACAGTCTCCTCCCATTCTGTATGTGTGAAACGGATTGTTCCTACCTAAGTGGAGCACTTTGCATTTGTCCTTATTAAACTTCATCCTGTTTACCTCTGACCATTTCTCCAATTTGTGCAGATCATTTTGAATTATGAACCTATCCGCCAAAGCAGTTGCAATCCCTCCCAGTTTGGTATCATCTGCAAACTTAATAAGCGTACTTTCTATGCCAATATCCAAGTCATTGATGAAGATATTAAACAGAGCCGGTCCCAAAACAGACCCTTGCGGAACCCCACTCGTTATACCTTTCCAGCAGGATTGGGAACCATTAATGACTGCTCTCTGAGTACGGTTATCCAGCCAGTTGTGCACCCACCTTATAGTAGCCCCATCTAAGTTGTATTTCCGTAGTTTATTGATAAGAATATCATGCGAGACCGTATCAAATGCCTTACTAAAGTCTAGGTATACCACATCCACCGCTTCTCCCTTATCCACAAGACTTGTTATCCTATCAAAGAAAGCTATCAGATTGGTTTGACATGATTTGTTCTTTACAAATCCATGCTGGTTATGGAAATGAAAAATGTCAGTCTAGTAAACCAAAAGCATAGCAGCCATATGTGTGTACCAGTTAATTGTCTTCTTCAGAAATAATTTTATTCAAAATATAATTGACACTTTATGTTTAGCATAGCACAAATAACATTTCCAAAGGTGCATAAAAATCATAGTTCTTTAATATAAATGGTGTAACTACACGGTGACTTGTGTTTCTTGTTAACAGGCCATTGTACAGTCTTTGCCAGATGTTTCCTGAAGCTGCAAGTAGCAGTGTTAAGTTTGTCCTCCAAGATGCTGCACATGACATGGAAGAAATGATTGAAGTCAAAGGCCGTGCAACATTTCCAGGGCTAGACATGGTAATTAATACATTTTGTTTAGAAAAGTCTGTTGCCTTTTCCGCTAGTGTAAAATACCAGGGTGACATTAAATTTTGTTTTGCATTTCACAGCTTACAATTCAAAAATGACACATTGCAGCTTCTGTAGGTTTTCTATGCCGTGAATCTCCTGTTTTGGAATAAATTAATATTACAGAACAGAAGCATGGCAGCAGAAATATTAATTGAGAGGAGAAAACCCTGTTTGATTTTAATTAACTGATTTGCAGGTTTTTTCTTCAGTCTTAAAATAACTGAACATTGTTTTGCCTGAGACTTGAGTGAGGGATTCTGTGTGTTCCCTGCAACACTTAATAGCATTGCTAAAATTACTGTCACCTAGAGCAAGGCGAGTCTGTCCTTCCTATCTTTGATTAAATGAAAAAAAATTTCTCAGTTAAATAAACTGTTTAAAATAATAAGTGTCCACAGAGATTTAGTATCCTACAGTGCAAAAACTTTTCTGCATCATTAACAAAGAGAACTGTGGATGTAATACAATAATGTTTTGAGATGTAGATATGATAGACAATAAATTAGGGAGCTTGGAATGAAGTAGTTGAGCATCGCTCTTTACTAGTGCTTCACAGTTCTATTGGCAATCCTAAGTCTATGAATAGACTCTTCTTCCAAACTATAGGCAATTGGATATTTGGGAATTCAGGATGGGATGCATTTAAAATAGTGACAATTTATTGTTTGATAACATGCTTAAAGGACAAGCTATAAGTCAATGTTTGATTCAAAGGGAACTGCTTGCCTCATCTCTCCAAGCTTAATGGAGTAGTACAAGAGTGAAGACTGAAATTAGTGTATTGGAGTAATACAGACTAAGAGGAGACAATTAGCAGCTTTAAGAGATTTTTAAGATTGGGTAGATTGGTTTTTCGTGAGTCGTTATTCCAGTGTGATTTGGGCAGTGCTTGTGGATGCATCATGGAAGACTGTGTCCACGTCTAGCTTCTACATTTACTATGTCACTGTCACAGTTACCAGGTAACTGAACCTCTGACTTCTTCTGATCTTTTGGGATGGAATTCTTAGACTGGACCACAGGCTGAAGTCTCTGATCAACCATGATTGCCTCAGCAGGCCTGATTTATCTTCAGTGCTTGCAGTTCGTTTCGCTCTGAGGTCCAGTAACCAAACAGCCTTCTTAGAGCAAAGTATTATTTATTTAGAACAAAAGCATTATAGAGAAAGCTATCCATATTCCATATAGGAATCCTGATAGTTCTGAGCTTCCGAACCTTCCAAGACCAACAAGGTGTGGGTCTCTTCTCTTAACTCACCAACCACTTCTCTGTCCAGCTTGAAGGAGAGTGCTCTTTAAAAGCTGTTTAGTCCTTTTGATCACCCACATTGTCTTTCAAATTTGTGCCATGATATTCTTATATGGGGAGCCATTGTATTACCTGTTTGTTCTTCCAACAGCTCCCACTGAAGTAAAGCAATATAGACACATAATAAATATTCCACTGCTCCCATATGTTTTACAGTCTATCTCAGTAACTAGGTTACATATCAATTATTACTTCTCAGTATTCTTGAGATTACTACATAGCAGTTCCATGTTGGGGGTTACATTATATGTAAAACCAATTAAGATACTCAGAAAGTTTACTGTATTCTACTTCTTAATCTGTTTTATCCTTTTTTCAGCTTATTTATTTGAAAATTACTGCAATACTGTTTCCTACCTCTGACTTCTGGCACCCAGTAGTAACACCTGCATTGGTATATATGAGTCAGTTACTTACTAAGGTATGTCTGTAATATTTTACTTCAGTATAAGGCTTCAATCCTTCCATTTCTTTCTTATACTCCAATTTAAAATGCAATGAGATTAAGATGTATGTTTAGAACTTTTTTGAAAGAATAGCTAGGAATATGTTTTGGTAGTATGTTATATCAGTAACTGTCAGGAAAATGTTTTTGGTTGAGGAGTAAAGTCCCACTCAGGGCCGGCGCGCCCACTAGGCGACCCTAGGCAGTCTCCTAGGGCGCCACGATTTAGGGGGGTGGCTCACCGAGGCTGCCTCGCAGCTGAGCAGGGGGGCGGCTCGCCGCGGCAGGGCTGTAATGGGGCGCACTGCTGGCAGGGGCGCAAAAGCCTGCTGCCAGGGGCGCTCCCTCCCCCGCCGCCAAAGCCGCCCCAGCTTACCTGCGGGAGGTCCGCATGTCTGTCTGCAGAGGGTCCCTTCCACTGAATTGCTGCTGAAGCCGCGGGACCAGCGGACCTCCCGCAGGCAAGCGGCTTCGGCAGCAGGGCGAAATGCTGCCAATAATACCCTCCGCCGAAGCCACTTTGCCCTGCCGCCGAAGCCGCTTGCCTGCAGGAGGTCCGCTGGTCCCGCAGCTTCGGCGGCAATTCGGCGGAAGGGGCCCTCTGCAGACAGACCGGCGGACTTCCCACAGGTAAGCTGGGGCGGCTTCGGCGGCAGGGTAGGAGGGGGCGCCCCTGCCAGCAGGCTTTTGCGCCCCTGCCAGCCTGAGCGGGGAGCCAGGGGCAGCCGCAGCGAGCCGCTCCCCTGTCCCCCCCAGCTCAGCTCCCACAGGTGCGGGGGGTGCTGAGCTCCTGCGGGCGGGGGAGCTGGCTGGGGGGGGATGGCATTACAGGGGTCAGGGGGCAGCGCAGGGCTGGTGCAAGGAAGAAGGTGAATAGGGAAGTGTTATTTACCCCTTCACATAACAAAAGAACCAGGGGTGCTCAATGAAATTAATAGGCAGCAGGTGTAAAACAAACATAAGGAAGTACTTCTTCACACAACATACAGTAAACATATGGAACTTGTTGCCAGAAGTTGTGAAGGCCAAAAGTATAAGTAGGTTCAGAAAAGAATTAGGTAAGTTCTTGGAAGATAGGTGCATCAATGATAATTACCCAAGATGGTCAGGGATGAAACCCCATGCTCTAGGTATCCCTAAATATTTAATTTCCAGAAGCTGGAACTAGACAACAGAAAATGGGTCACCTGATAATTGCCCTGTTCTGTTCCTTCCTGCTGAAGTATCTGGCATTAGCCACTGTCGGAAGACAGGATACTGGGCTAGACGGACCATTGGTCTGACCCAGTATAGCTATTCTTATGTTAGTATATAAAGTCTGAGAGAGTCATGGAATACAGTGGGTACATGATCCTATTCATTAGTGACGCTATCTTCCATATATGCTAATAGCTCTTATTTAAGAGGGACAGTTGATTTTATTTATAAAATATCTATTCTGTCCCTCCAGAACTTGCCTAACTACATTGAAATATATTGAACAAAAGTGTCTCATTTTTCAATCCTAAAGCCCTATTTATATAATTGAAATGTCTAGATTAAGTTGTTCCTATCTCATCTGAGGTGCAGAGTTACTTTGAAATCTGGTTGTTCTTTAGTTCCTTTCTAAAAGTGAACATCACATCATTGCGATGGAAACTGTAGGACTGAAATTTAACAACAGACAAGCAAATAATAGAATAAGTATCACGGAAACAAGGCAAGATATAAAAAGGAAGTAATTCTTGTTGCACTTTAGTGCCCTCTAATGGTTAAAAGTGGTTAAAGTAGTTTTGCCAGGGTTTCTACTGAATGCTGCACATCCTCCCTTTAATGAGGTAACGTGTCAAATTTTACTGGGGGGAGCAACATGTATTAAAAATGACCCCAGTAAAAATGTATTAGCTAATTTTTTAAAAGATGCTAAAAATGACCAGTTGTTTAGATCATACATTTTTGTGAAACTTATTAAAATCTCTCTATCGGAGGTTATTATTTTTGCTCATGGCATAAAGCCTTAATTTTCATACTAATATGTTAATACAGGTTTGTTTGGGTTTTTTTGTCAGTGCCAAGTCATGACACTACAAGATGTTGTTAAAGGATTGTTTGTGTGCTGTTTGTTCCTGGAATATGTATCACTATCTCAAAGATTCATACCAGAACTTATCAATTTCCTCGTTGGAATACTTCACATAGCTATACCCCAAAAACAACCACAGGGTAAGTTTTTCTTGGAGTGATAAATATGAATGTGCATTTGTTTTTATACCTCAAGCCTCCTTGCAATTAAAAATTTCACCTTGAGAGCTTTGTTCCAAATGAAAGATCAAGTCATCTAGTAGATAGATCTTCTGAGCTGACCAGGAAACTAAGCTCTCAAATGCTGCAGTTCCCAGGAGATCCACCAGATACAAGCGCCATCTGCGTGGAAGCCTTCTTCCACACTGCTTCCCAGCCCCCACAGAAAAACCGCTCCTTCCCCTTTGGGCACCATGGTATAGTGAGGAAACCAGTGTAAGTTAATGCTGGTAAAGTTAATTTCTCTGGAGTTGTCGGGGTAGCAATTGATGCTGTAGACTGCAGCTGATGCTACCCACTCCTCACCTGATAACCAGAATGCCAGAGGAACTGCAGTGGGTCTTCCATACAATCAGGATACAAGGGAGGTGTATGCCACAAATCTGATATTCTCCCTCCTTGAATACCAGCCTGGATTTGCCTGCCCTTGCACTCATATTAACAGGGGGAAATCTGGCCTGTAATGTAGAGCAATCTTCATATTTAGCACTTTGCGACAACATCATCTAATGAATACCATGTAGACTAAGACTGTCTCTTTAATGTGGCCTTTTCTATTTGCTCATTATTTCCATGCCAGCCTCTCTCTTTCTCTGGGCACTCTTCCTCAGTGCCCCATTTCTAGGTGCAAAGATGACATGTTTTTTTCTTTGTCAGGGAATTTAGTGACAGTAATTCACCTATAAGGGGAAGAGGAGAGTTTTTGCCAAATCATGGAAATCAAATGCTTGCTTGCAATATTTACTCCACTGTTCAAACTTTGATATGATTTATCGTCTCTAGGTCTGTAAATTGTTACCAATGTGAAACTTCCCTACAAGTAGTGCTGGTTTCTAATTATGTGTGTGGTGAGGGAAAGTTAAATAAAATGTCTGTTAGTGGTACAGCAACACTAATCTATATAGATATTAATTACGTCCACATAGAATATCAACATTTCTGTGTGAGATATTTTAAATCTTTGGTATTTGGATTTTTATATATGCTTCAATCATATTTTAGAAATTCACGTTAGAGCTACTGAGATATTTGCTGTGCAATTTAATATGGCTTTGGCATGTACCTGCCAAATACTTGTTTTGTATCATTACCCGGCAGCTTGGTTCTCTGTTGACACAGGATATTTAAAAATGAGTTCACGCCTAATTTTGTGATACATATTGATATGCTGTCATACCAATAAATTCCTTAATATTTATTTTTAACAGCTAGTAACATAATTTAATATAACGCCGTTATTTTAATATTGAGGGCCTGATCCATCTGCCTTTCATGTGAGGAAGTGATGTGGAACAGATCCTAAGAAAATACAGAGAGCATGACTCAGATGCAGATTCGGATGTACTTAAGGCTTTAGAAAAAATTGTTCCCCTTTAAAAAAAAGTCCATTGTTCTTCCTTTGGGGAAGAAATGTCATTTTTAGGCAGGTAGCCTTTGGTAACATTGATCAAACATGCAAGTAGAATAAATACTGTCTGCCATTCTGTTAGAAGTAGAGCAGATAAGTATAATTTAAACATTCAGGCCCTGATCCTGTGGACAGTTGTGCACATGCTTTACTTCACTACCATGAGTAATCGCATTGACTTACTGGTACTACTTACAGTAGTAAAGTAAAGCATGAGCATTTGCAGGATTGGGGCCTTAAAACCAAAACCTATCTTTATCTCCTGAGTCGTCTTTGTACTTTCAGGGCAGAGACTCTCTTCTTGCATACTATAAAGAGCCATTTGCACCAATGTCAATATAATATATAAATAACTTAATACAATTATTTTTATTTTTGTTGCTAAAAGGTTTTAAAATGAGCTCCTTCCTAAGCCTGCAGGGCTTAAAAACGTTCATTACACAGATTTATTTGTCTTTATCAGGGTTGGTAGTTTCCCATGGAGAATTAGTTTAGGACAGGGTGCTGTGAAACTTTTCCTGACGCCACTGTCCCTACTGCAAGTTCCCTCTTCCAGCTGATCTCTTATTCTAGTCCCTACAGGGCCACCATCTTTCTCCCCTACCTCTCACTGACTTTACTACTGGCCTAATGTTTCTGTAAAAAGGTAGCCTAATTTTAATAAAGAATCTTTACAAAACTATAAATTTTCTATAAATCATTGTTTCCTGTCTTAAGACTAAGTTTTAATTGTGAGAACTAATCGGTATATAACTGTTGTAACTGTGTTTTTAGGCTATACTCTAGTGCATCCTTTCAGACCAGCAGGAAAAAATTCAGAATTACTTTTGGTCTGTGATAAGAAGGATATGGAGACCTGGCAAAAGCAAAATCTGCCACTCAGTATTATGACTAGATTAAAGGAAAGCAGCAAAACAGAAATTAATCATTTCAGGTATGTGAAGAATATGTAAGGGGAAACTCCAAGTTATTTCTTGTGTAACTTCGGTGACAGTGTTCTCTCTAGCATGTTACCTTCTAGGACAAAAGCTGAGGGTGGACAACTGTAATAAATTATTTTCATCATATGGTTCTTGTAACATATTAAATAACTAAATATACCATTCTTCGGATCTGATGCTGCAAAGTGCAGAGCACTTTTTGTGGGGGCTAAACACCCCCAATTCTTTTTGGCTTTAGTGAGAATTAAGGATGCTCAGTACCCCACAGGAGTTGCTAAACATTTTGAAGGATCAGACCCTTAAGGAGCAAATAAATCATGATTATATGCAAAAATAACCACATCAAAAAAACATTAAGATTGCAGAGTCAAGCGCTCAGAAGTTACGAGAGTTAAGATAGCCTGTCAAACCTTAATTTGGCCCAGTTGTGGGTATGCATTGTGATTCAGTGTTCAGTTACATGATCTCATTCTGTTTTTCCACAGAGTCCGAGCCTCGTTCAGTGCACAGAGTGGATGTTTGTTTAATGAGCAGCTACTGAATAGTTTCTCCTCGTTGTTCCTTGTGTGGCCATAGGCCTTATTTACTGCCCACTATTCAAATCCTGCTCTGAAGACAGAATTATTAATTTCCTCCTGGGCTTTTCTATGGCACTCATCACTATAATATCTGAGTGCTTCACAAACATCAATGAATGTATCTTCACAAAATCCTGGTGAAGTGAGGGAGTGATATTATCCCCATTTTACAGGCAGGGAACTAAGGCATGGAAATTAAGGTCCAAAGTTTTCACTAATTTTTGGTGCCAGTTTGAGATTCCTGAGACCTGACTTTTTGGAATATGTTATATCACTTTATATGTTCAAAGCATAGCTCCTACTGCATATGTATAAAGAGCTATTTGCATCAATGTCAATATAATATATAAATAACTTAATACAATTAAGCTGTGAGGGCTCAGAATAGCTGCAGATCTGTTCTCAGGGTGGGGGCAATGCCCGGAGCCCCATGGTCCCCCCACCTAGGGACTAGCCTGCCTTAGTTGGGCAGCAGCACCGACGGGATTTTTAACAGCCCAGTCGGCGGTGCTGACCAGAGCTGCCGTGACCCAGTGCCTTACATTCCGCGACCCACAGTTTGAAAACCACTGATCTAGTCTGACCTGCACATTGCAGGCCACAGAACCTCACCCACCCACTTCTGTAATAGAGTTCTAACCTCTGGCTGAGTTACTGGAGTTCTCAAATAGTGGTTTAAAGACTTAGTTACAGAGAATCCACCATTTATACTAGTTTAAACCTGCAAGTAATCTGTGCCTAGTGCTGCAGAGGAAGGTGAAAAACCCATAGGGTCTCTGCCAATCTGACCTGGGGTAAAATTCCTTCCCAACCCCAAATGTGGCAGTCAGTCAGACCCTGAGCATGTGGGCAAGACCTACTAGGCAGATACCTGAGAAATAATTCTCTGTAGTAACTCAGAGCCCTCCCCATCTAGTATCCCATCATACCATCCCCTTGCCCATGTCTCCCCCTTCACTGTCTCCCTATCCCAGTCACTTTGCACAAGTCTAAGTTCTTCCCCTGTACCCTGGCTCCTGGTTGGATCTGTCCCCCCTCCTTACCCAATTGCCCGTACATATGCTCTGGTTCCTAGTTCCAAGCGCACACACCCTGTCTCCTTCCCACCCCAGCCAACTCAACTGTCTCTAATCCCCCCCACCGCCATTTCCTTCGCTGACTTCCAATCCCAGTCTTCTTGCTCAACCAGTTCCACCTCCCCTATTTCTCCAGTCCTTGTCTCATCAGACCTCTTGTCCCCTATCTAGTCTTTTCCTTCCCCTCAGTCCTGCTGTTGTCCCCTCTGCATTCAAATTAGACAGCTTTCTCTTCCATGCTGCCTGAGTGCCAGGGAACATTGAGAGTTTAGGAGAGAGACACTCCCTGCTCTCACTTCCAGCCCTTGACATCCCTCTGGTTGGGATCAGTCACTGTAGGGAAAGCTGGGCTTTGCCACGTATAGCCCCAGGCTGGAGCATGCTCATTCAGATGTGAGGGGATGGAGCCTGCTCAGTTGTTCTGTGTGAGGATGGTACATGCATAGTGTGGTCAGCACTAGGAGTTCTGGGAAGCTTGAGCCATGCTCAGTCAAGACGGAATCTTCAGAAATTTAGCTACTACAGTTGAAGTCTCCACTGAGCATGTGCAAACTGAAATTTTTCAGAGGCTTATAACTTGGCCAGTTTTGGGTGGATTTTTCACAAAGATGGCAAAAGGCACAACCCTGACACAAAAGCCAACCTCTGCCAAATTGTAAGTGCCTCGTCCAAAACATGAGGACGCTAGAGCTTTTCAAATAAAAGGTTGCAAGAATATTTTACCATGGGCAAAACAAGATATTTTTTCTAGCCTTGTTCATGAAAATGACTGAACATATTTGGCCAACATTTTCCAAAATAAAAAAAAAATCAGCCTGAGGCAGGCAGAAATGAGAATAGAAAATTTCAGCCCAAACAGTTAGTTTGGCAAAGTTATAAGCAGCAGAAAACAAGATTTTCTTAAGGTTGCCTGATGCTTCTCATTAAAATAGGTGGCACTATCAACACTGCCTATAATTTGTTTAGTTTGAAGCTCTTGAAACTTTCATCTGCATATTCTAATTATGCAGTAAAATTATTGCAGATAACATTTTAACATGGCTGTGTACATCTCTCTAACAGGTTATCATGTCTAGCTGTGTGTTTGGATATCATTAAGAAATGTGCAGCTCTGTATGAATCTTTGTCATCTTTCCATGAAATAATGCAACCCATCAGAGTACTTCTTACAGAACATATACCAGTGAGTGAATACCCTAAACAACTGCAGGTAAATGTTCCCCAAAACCTAATTGCTGATGTAGAAGTTAGTAAATTCTGGGGTCTCAATATGTTCTAACAAAAAACGTTAAGCTAATTAAAAATGAAAACAAAGTGAAATATTTTTTCAAAGGCCAAGGATGTTATCTTTTTAGGATTTGGTGTGCAGATAGCTGGGGTATCAATCTATGATGCACTAGCCTGCCGCACCATGTGGTCCCTGCTGCTGCACACTAAAAATTCTAGGTTTCAGTGTAGTAGCTGTGTTAGTCTGTGTCAGCAAAATGAAAATAAGAAAGAAAAACTTGTAGCACCTTAGAGACTAACAAATTTATTTCAGCATAAGCTTTCGTGGGTTAGTACCCACTTCATCGGATGCATGGAATGAAACATACAGTAGACAGATATTTATACAGTCAGAGAAACATGATAAGGTGGAGGTGCATAGACCAACCTTAAGAGGCTAATTAATTGAGAGGAACCATAACAGCAGGGGAAGAAAAACCTTTGAAGTGATAAACAAGATGGTCACACAGCCTCATTCACACCTGTGTGACCATCTTGTTTATCACTTCAAAGGTTTTTCTTCCCCTGCTGTTATGGTTCCCCTCAATTAATTAGCCTCTTAAGGTTGGTCTATGCACCTCCACCTTATCATGTTTCTCTGACTGTATAAATATCTGTCTACTGTATGTTTCATTCCATGCATCCGATGAAGTGGGTACTAACCCACGAAAGCTTATGCTGAAATAAATTTGTTAGTCTCTAAGGTGCTACAAGTTTTTCTTTCTTATTTTCATTTTACTAAAAATTCTGTAAGGCACATCGATCTACTACTGTTATACTGTAAATGCACACCCCAGCTTGCTATGCACTACGTTGGTGTATAGACAAGCCCTTAGACAATTAGATCAGTGTTTCTGTGGAATAGTTGGAGTGCATACGTAATGTTTTTGGGTGGACATTTTTCATGGTGCAGCTGAACCTGCCTTTTTAAGAGCAATGTTCCCTCTAATTTTTTACATCCATGTGCGGAATGAATTTTGTTATGTGCACCAATATGGAGGTGATTGGCCAGTTCTGCAGAAAAGGACCTGGGGATTTCAGTGGACGAAAAGCTGGATATGAGTCAGCAGTGTGCCCTCGTTGCCAAGAAGTCCAACAGCATATTGGGCTGTATTAGTAGGAGCATTGCCAGCAGATCGAGGGAAGTGATTATTCCCCTCTATTCGGCACTGGTGAGGTCACAGCTGGAGAATTGCATCCAGTTTTGGTCCCCCACTACAGAAGGGATGTGGACAAATTGGAGAGAGTCCAGTGGAGTGTTACCTGGGGTTCTTTCAACCCAAAGCTCTTGGCAACTTTTAGTCTGAGAGAGGTGGTGTCAGGAAATAAATCGGGAGACACAGCCGTCCGACCGATAGATGGCTGTCACAAACAGGACAACACGAGTGCTTTCACTTAAAGCTAAACTTTACTTAGTCTCAAGCACTTACACACGTCCGCAACAGGTTAGTAAAACACTCCCAACCCTTGATAATTACTGAAGCTGAGTAGCTCTCGAGTTGCACAGCGGCAGCCCATCTTCCGCTGGGGACTGCAAGATGTATCCAGAGGGAGAGTCCAGAAAAGTCAAACTACCTCAAACTTTTCCCCCTTATTTATACATTAGACATGTCCCTTAACGAAAACTTGTTGCAAGCAGTTTAAATGGTCCAGCAAGAGGTTCCTTCTGATTATTGATTAACCAGGTGTGGGTTTTTCCAGAGTTTGCACCCTTGAGGCCCCCAATAGACATTCCTGGGGCACATCCTGCTCTTATCAGCAACTTCAACACAATTCTTATCAGGAAGGATGGGGGGGAGGGGTCAAGCTGCCCTCTCTGTAGCACTAAAACCCCCTCCCCTCCTGCCTTGATCAAGCTGAGGCTGTGACTTGGCCAATTTACAGTCAGCTGACTTGGCTGCTTTTAGCGATAAGCCATAAGTGGTTTCAGGCACTTTACCTGTTTGCTGACTTCCCCCCGTACAGGAGGGCAATGAAAATGATTAGGGGGCTGTGGCACATGACGTACAAGGAGAGACTAAGGAAATGGGTTATTTAGTCTGGAGAAGAGTAAGGGGGGATTTGATAGCAGCCTTCAACTACCTGAAGTGGGGTTCCAAAGATGGTGGAGCTAGGCTGTTCTCAATGGTGGCACATGACAGAACAAGGAGCAATGGTCTCAAGTTGCAGTGGGGGAGGTCTAGGTTGGATATTAGGAAATACTATTTCACTAGGAAGGTGGTGAAGCACTGGAATGGGTTACCTAGGGAAGTGGTGGAATCTCCATCCTTATTGGTTTTTAAGGCCCGGCTTGCCAGAGCCTGGCTGGGATGTTTTAGTTGGTGTTGGTCCCGCTTTGAGCAGGGGATTGGACTAGATGACCTCCTGAGGTCTCTTCCAACCCTAATATTCTATGATTTATGATGTGTGGCAGGGGTGGGGCTGAGGGGTTTGGAGTGTGGAAAGGGGCTCAGGGCTGGGCTCTGGGGTGGGGCCGGGGATGAGGAGTTCAGGGTGCAGGATGGGGCTCAGGGCTAGGGCAGAGGGTTGGGATGCAGGGTGGGGGAGAGGTCTCTGGGGTGGGTCCAGGGATGAGGGGTTCAGGGTGTGGGATGGGGCTCAGGTCTGGGACATAGGGTTGGGATGTGGGGGTGGGGGAGGGCTCTCGGGTAGGGCTGGGGAAGAGGGGTTTGGGGTGCAGGCTGCCCCGGGGCTGCAGCGGGGGGAGGACTCCTCCCATCCCTCTCTCACCACAGCGGGCCAGGGGAGAGGCGCCTCTCCCCGCCTACACAGCCCTTGATAGCCTGCTGTGCAGTCGTGCAGCTTAGAGGGAACTTAAGTGGAGAGGGTAAGATTTAAGGCATCTCCATTGTGGTAACTCTTTAAGTAGCTCCTTTTATAGGAATAGCATTCTGACAGTGCTGTTCCTGAGGATCTTGTATGAATCTGTAAGTCACTGGTACAGTCAAACAAATATATCAAATAAAGTAACAGATATCATGGGCATGGGTGCCTTAATAAAACCAGTATAAATATGTATTGTCAGCTTCACCAATTAAAGTAAGTTAGTTCTTTCTTTTCCAGAGATGGAAGGATAAGATGATCTGAGTGTAGTCTGACTCTCGTCTGCATTCAATGAGGATGGACCCTCTTACTTAGCAGTAGCGTCCTCTCTAGCAGAAGAGGCAGCATGAAATATGTTAGAGAATAAGATATAATGTAGATGACATGGAAAGGCCATGTTAGAGTCACAAAATGTAACCCTTAGAGCAGGCCTGCACAACTCATAAAGCGGCGAGGGCCATATTACTCCAAAGAAAACAGCTGAGGGCTGAAACCCCCCTGCCCCACGGAAACACCCCCCACCCCCCAGCGCTGACCGCCCCGCGGAAACAACCCCTCCTTCCCCAGCGCTGGGGGGTGGAAGCCTATAGAGGGGGAAAGAAACAGCACGCATAGGGTGACCAGATCACAGCAGTAAAATAGGACCCACCCCCTCCCCACTCGGCCCCACCATCACACCCCTCTTCACCCCCACAGGGGTCACTATATTACTGCACACAACAGTCAATCAATGCAGTTGTAGATAAATCTCTGCATTATGCCTTTTTGTATAACTTCTATATGACTTTGTATTGAACCTTGGTAATATGTTACAGCGGGCCCCTAAGGTAGTATAATTAAGGTAAAAGAAAAATGTCTTTTTGCTAGATGTAGAATAAGATCTTCCCCCCACTTTGTATTCAATTGCCCTGTTGAATGAATGAGGTGTGAATGAGGAAGGCGTGGAAGCAGGCACCTCCAGACAGCTGCAACCCTTGGAGAGGGGATGGGAACCAGAGCAAGGACAATCAAACTTGTCAAGTGGGCTGACTAGAGAAGAGCAGACATACTGATGGCCTCGGGGGTTAGACGCAAGCACCTTCCTTTGGTGGGGGGTGCTTCCTTTGCAGCATTGGGATAACCCCTAGCCTAGAGACAAGCAGCAAAAAGGACCAACGGACACAATCCCATATTTTGGACCGCACAGTGAGCCCACCTACTCCTCCCCTCCCTCCCTCCCCCCCAGCAGGCCGCACAGTGAGCCCACGCGGCGCATGTTGTGCAGGCCTGCCTTAGAGTTTTAAGTTGAGAGACAGGAGCTGAGTTAAACTAGGTTTAGTCTAATCATGCCAACCTGGCCTCTTTGGTCACAGACCCTTCCTGCTGTCCATCACAGCACCCCCTGTAGACCTTGGAAAGCCTTTTGAAACTAGCCAGACCTGAAGGTTTAAAACGCTTCAGGACTAGCAAATATCCTAAAGGTTAATTGTGATCTTACTAAGAGAGAAGATAGTTTGCTGAGGATGCCTTAGCCAGGAAAACATTATTCCTGAGACAGCCGATAACTGTTTTGTAAAATGTGATATCTTTGATTAGCTTTTAAAATCCTAACCTTATTTGCATTTTCAGGAGTTGCATCAAAATGCTCTGAAAGAGATAGAGGACAAAGGAAAACACTATACCTCAATGGTGTGTGAGAAAAAGAAGCCTGTGCCATTGAAATTGTACATGCCCAAAATAGTGAAAGTGTAAGTACAGTAATACTTATAGAAGTGAAGAAAGCAAAACTGCAGGTTAGGCATTGAGGAGCATGGAGATAGGCTTCAGGTAAAGGCTCTTTGTCGTTCTTTCCTAAATTTCCGAGCAGAATAAGCTTCTGGAAAGTAGGAAAAACAAGGGAATGGAATTGCGTCTCATACATTAGGTGTACACGTTGCAAAGGATGGACCACCCAGAGAAAGGGAAGGAGGAATCCTGAGAAATGGAAGATGAATTGTCTTGTTTTGTGGTTATAGTATAGGACTGGAAATCAGGGGATCTGAAGGCTATTCCTAGCTCTCTTATTCATTTCTCCCTCAGTAATAGATACACAGATCTTTAACGCCAGACAGGACCATTATGAGCATTTGATCTGACCTCCAACACAACATAAAACACAATCTGGGTATCTGCTTTAAACTGGTTCTTAATTTTTGCGGTCTGTCTAGACTTCTCAGCTTTCCTGGATTCCCAGATTGCCACAATGGCCAGAAACACATTTTTTTATCTTTGGCTGACCAAGAAATTTCACCCCTTCCTAGCAGATATAGACCTTTCCACTTACACATCATATGTATCTTTTTGTTGTCTGGATTAGATTATAGCAACATCCTGATTGTACTTGGGATTAATTTTGAAAGGTATTTGGTAGCTTTTACGAATACCAACTAATGCAGTTGCACTCTGACTCAGGTAGACTGGCAAGGGCATATTACATCCATACTTGTCACTGGCTGCTGATTCCTTTCCAGACAGAGGCACTGGTTACTATCATAAATTATCTGACATGTTGGTCTCCGTTAAGAGACTGCATCTGCCCCACCATTTGCATTCATACTAAACTCCCTCTGGCTATTTGCCGAAAGGGTGAAACAGATCAGGTATCCACCATTCCCCCACGCATACAGACACGCCTCACCTCCCCTAGAATTTACCATGAGAAATATTAACCTTAGAACACATTGTGAGACTCCATTTTTGTCCAGGTTTTCCACTAACTGCAGATGCTGACATTCTGGATTTAGCCAGCTAGTATGGTTTTCTCAGCCTCTATAGTTCTGAATATAGTGCTACATGTGGAAGGTTGCTGTGTATTGCCTCTCTGGAAAACGTTATCTGGTCTTTATCTAAATTATGTAACATAGTCAGATACTTTTACTATGGTATCCTATAAATACGTAATTATAAATGAGACTGTTAAGCCCTTGGTATTGAGAGATACCATAAGAGTGTGCAAAGACATAAAATATCAAGAAGTAGCATCTTATATAAAAGCTGGTTTCTGTGAAGTATAAAAGAGTATACTTGACATAATATTTTATGCTTGTTCATACATGCATTCTAATTTCAGCCTGGAGTTTGGGAGGAAACAGGGAGGCAGCAAGGAGGAGCAGGAAAGAAAAAGGCTGATTCATAAACACAAACGTGAATTTAAAGGAGCTGTTCGGGAGATCCGCAAAGATAACCAGTTCCTGGCTAGAATGCAACTTTCAGAAATTATGGAAAGGTAATAAATGGTTACTAGCAGTGGAGTTACTCTGTATGCTGGCCAATGTTCACTCTTGCTCCCTGTCAGGACTGGCATGTTGGTCAACCATATTTTGAGGTCAAAACAGTTGTCTGACAATTTGGGAGCAACCACTACAAGACTTGCAGAATTACCTGATGTTTATTGCTCATCAACCTCTATATATTTTGAATGTGTTTGAATTTTGCTGTTTCATTCATATAGTCACATAATGTGTATTTCTAAGTATCATATCTATATTTGTGATTTAAACTGTAGCAGAGGCGGTGTTTCAAAAATGTAGCTTTTTATAAATATTAAAATACATATTGTTTTGCCTATTTTATCTGACGTCAGAATAAAGATTTAAACATATGTTTGTTTTTATAGGGATTCTGACAGAAAAAGAAAAGTGAAAAATCTTTTCAATAGCCTTGCTACACAGGAAGGTGAATGGAAGGCAATGAAGCGGAAGAAGTTTAAAAATTAGACATTGACATTCTACAACAGGAAACCCTGGGACATTATATTTTTACTTTCAGGTAAAATATAAACTGATGGGTTTTGAGGAGACTTTATATCTAGGTGCATTCCTTTTGTGGAAAAACAAGTGCCTTCAAGAACAGTCTGAAAAAGGATTCTGATAAATTGGTTAGCTGGCTGTATTTTTTCATGTGAAAAATAAAGATAACATCCTTTTGTATTTGTTGTACTTACTGTCATATTAATGAGAAATATTTTGGTGAGTAGGTGTTCAGAAAACTGTACAGATTGTGTTCTTGACAGGAACTTCTGGCTAATTCTGAGAGTCCATATTATGGTGTATTGTATACGTATTCTAAAAATAAGTGAGAGGCATAGACTTTTTTGTGTATTTTTGATATTGCAAAATTGCTGCCATTGAATTAGCATCACAACTATATAATACTTGGAGTTCAAGCAGTGATGATGTAACTAGCCTGTAGTTTCTGGAAAGTAGGATTCCTATACTCTAGGGTCTAATGGAATTAGTTTGTTGACAGTTGGTGCCTGGTTAAAGCCCAACATCCATTTATCAGTTCAATAACTGTTGACATTTGCTTCATATGTATTGAATCTTAATGTTGACCTCGTCTTACTGTTCTAACACTCTGTGTAACATGGGTCAGTTAAACAGACTAGCTCAGCACCTTCATAACTATCTGATTAAGCTCACAGCTTTAAATAATTTTTACATATTTCATAACAAAACAAGTTCAGTTACTGAATGACAGTTGGAAAACATTGGTACTCTATATTCCATCAGCTACATTTGTGGAGAAACAAGAAGTATTTCACCCCTACTTCACTGTGTAAAGTTGGTTGCTTGAATTGGATCACCATCCCCAACATTCATCACAATCTGCCTATATCCTAAATCCATCCATGACTAATTATATGTGCAGTGAAGAAATCATTGTAACTTTTTCTGCAAAAACGATATTTTTGAACTATATACCCTCTATAATTACTTTCCAGTTTCAAAATGCTTAAAGTTGTTCTAAAGAAGAGGCTAATAAGGGTTCTAAAGAACCTCTGCAAAATGAAACCATTTTTACTTCACAGCTGCACAAACATGAAATCCTTAAAGTGCAGCTCTACTCTGAAAAGTAGCTATGTAAAAATGGCGACTTTTTCCTCAACCTGCTGCTCCTTGTGTATATAATTAATTTAGAGACAGTAATTATTTACTGTTTTACACTGTACTTACTGGTAGCCCTACAGAGCCAGCAGAGGAATGAGAGAGTGAGTTGGATTCTTTTCTGTATGTATCATTCATAGAATTGTTCCCCTGGGACCACTCGTGTGTGAAGTTACTCATATGTGCAATGCTTTGCTGAATCCGGGTGTAAATTCCAGTAGGAAGGCCAGATTCTAGCCTCAGATCCCTCTATGCAATCCCATTCTTTTCTGTCTACATATTTATACCATGGTTGTCACAATGGTATCTAGAATCCAGGATGGATCTCCCTACACATAAACATACAGTCTTCTTCCTTCTCCCCTTTTAAAAACCTGAAAACTATTTTTTCCAAGTTTCTGCACTCAGCTATACCTGTACATAAGGACAATGTTGCACAGGTGATGTCAACATTGGTCCTGCAGGATTTTTATTTATGGTGGTGGTGTCCATGAGCCAGAAAAAATACAGCTTATCCTTTAAATGCCAAGTTGAGTTTGCCAGGCTAGTGATTAGAATAAACATCTTTTTACTTTTAAAGTAAGAATTTGATTTGATATATAAACATAGAACTTTACAATACCATATTTAAAGTCCCGTTTCAAAGTTGAATACGTAGTTTTCTGAACTGTGTGCAATTGCATAGTCAAAACAAGAGTGTACAGTTTTAATATGCACATGTATTTACCATGAGTGGGCATCTATATGGCTCCTAACTGTTCACTTCTGTGATTGTGTAGGTGTACAATGTACATGCAAATTAGAAATGGAATCATATGTTCATTTTTAAACAGAGTTCTGGAGAGCTGTCATTCTATAATGTGGCCAATTTGTGAATGAAAAATGGTGGATTTGACTTTTTAATTTTTTCTTGAAAAATAATGTAACTCCAATCAATCCAGATGCAAAATGTATACTAAGCTGCCTCAAACTAGCCACAATGTTTGCTTCTTACCGTCTTGATTTAGATTTACAGTGAAAGCACCAATAGACCCTGAAATATGAGGGTACAAATGAAAACCTTTCAACTCCAATAAAAGCATACTTCATTTTTGCAAAATGAGACTTTTTTGTGTATCAAGATTTCTGATACAAAAGAGATGTCACCTTATTTGGGAAAATTAATTTTTACTAAATCTCAAAATTAATGTTGCAATATAACTGATGAGTAAGAAGCATAATGATGCATCAATTTTTCTGCTTTTAAAAACAGGTTTATTTGGTGTTAAAAATCCAGTGCATAATATGTACATGCACTCTTCATAAAAAATGAAGATTTCCTGATCTGAAATAGTTTTGCACTTTTTCAAATGACAAATGTTTAGTTAGCCGTTCCAAGAATCAATGAGGATGGCTGCAGTCTTCAAAGACATTTTAAGGGGTTGGTGTATATGTTTGTGTTTCCACCAGATGCATTATGGAAATTCTCCTTTTTAGTATCCTCCTGATCTTTAAAACAAGACATTTTGTATAAGATGGCAAAAAAATAAAAATGAACAATTTTTTCCATACTAACTTGCTATTCTGTTATTACTTAAATTTCTTGTTACACGGTGCACCCACTCACTGCTGGTCTGGCGCTTCCTCCTGGTCACTCTGAGGATTAGCTCTTGAGATCAACGTCCCTTTCCACACTCGCGTCGGCAGCTCTTGTCATTCCAGGAACCACAGCATCCTCTTTGTGATTCAGCCCTCTGGCCGCTTCGTTCAGTGTTCCTCCATTTCGGGGTAGCAAAGTCTCTTTTTCTTAGCAGTTCAAAGCAGTTCTTCCCTTCCACTGCCTTGGTGCCACTCCTTCAGTGGCTAGTAGGAGAACCCAGACCTGCCCTCTACTCCAGGTTCCAGTCCAGGGACCCTCAGCTCAGTAGTTCTGGGCTTTCCTCTCTTAGCCCTCACTGCTCCTTCCCTGGATGGAGAATTTTTGATTTTGGGGCACAGAATTCCCCCAGGAATAATTAAACTAATCTATGCTGAAGAACGAATGAGAAGGATGGGGTGGAAATGGATTGTGCCAATCGGCATGGAAGGGGTTGTGAAGCTGGAGTAGAAGGACCAATAGAGGAAGTGCATATGTAAATAGATTGGCATCATGGTGTCTGGGAGAAAGGGCATAATTTACTGGAGCTGGGGAAAGAATATGAAAAAAAAATCATGGGGTTCGGGTGAAGAACAGTCAAGCAGACCTTTGCCTCAGACAATACTGGGTAAAATTTACTTACGTGCTTTTTAAAATTGTGCCTGCTGTCAGTATTTAAGACAAATACAATTTTAATGTTATAAACCTGTCACTAATAATAGCACAACATATATATGGCACTTTACATGTACAGAGCACCATACAGATATTAAACAATCCTCAGGACACACTATGATAGAGGCTAGTAAATATTCCCATTTTACAGATGAGGAAACAGTGTAGAAGTGACTGTCCAGTACCACTCAGCAAGCAAGTAGCACAGTAGGAATTAAAAATCATGTTACCATTCCAGGGCAGGCTATACATACATTGTATATTCTCACATTAGGGTTGATTATACACATGGTTAGAAAAGCAGCTTGTAATGTCAGCATATTCATATACTGTAATTTTCTTAGGTTGTCATCTTTCACAGACCCAGCATGCCAGATTCAGGAGGTTTCAAAATGTTGCTTGTTACACTGATATAATGCATGTACAACACTCTACTGACAATATACTGTATTATATTTTATGTCTGTCCTTCAGGCTCTTGAGGTGGAGTTTGTTTGGTTTCTTTGGTCATTAAACTATTAAAAAGCAGTGTTTCCTGAAAAATTGTCTTGCCCTGGTCATATCCTTTGCACCTCAGGGCATCTGTACAGTAGAATGCACTGTAAAAGAATTCCTCATAAATTGTATCTGGGGCCTATTTGCCAAAGAGTTCCAGACACCATACAAAATATAATATGTAAACAATGGTTTAGAAACAGTTCCGTCAGTGAGGACAGTGTGGATGTGTTCTTGGGTGCACTCAGTTTTGGGCAGTTCAGTTGTGGAAAGTTTCTTCCATGTCTATGTATCTAAGGCAAACTACTCCACAATAGTGTTATTTTTAGGCTGCAGAACTTGATGTGAATAGTCCTAATGTAGCAAATGAGTACCTAATTTCTTGTGCTGAGTGATTGTTTTCTCTTATTAGGGAATACATTAAATACCTGCCAGGATCTTATTCATAGGTATCTTATTTCTAATGAGACCTACCACCACAGTCAGCAGGAACATCCAGTCTCTGCTGCTCCTCCTCCAGGAATTTCCTATAGACTGCAACCTCTGCATCCAACTACAGCTTGATATTCAGTAGGATCTGGTAGTCTTACAGATACGTGGACAAATGAGTCTTGGTCTCTAGTAGCTCACATTCTAGCTGGACAATGATTTCCTGGAGCCCAGCCATCTTCTCCAGGTGATGAAACTTTTTCTTTTCTAGTTGTTTCTCCAGAGCTTAATTCTGGGCCCTCAGTGCATCAATGTGGTTTTCCAGGTCAGTTACCTGAAATGAATACTTGTTGATCTCTTCTCTCATTATCTTAATATCCTCTTCATAGTTGGAAGCTTGACTCTTAAGAGTGTCATACTTTGCTTTATACCATTTCTCTGCTTCAGGGTTGGTTGTGGCAGCCAGCTCCTTGATTTGGGCTCTGATATC
This sequence comes from Macrochelys suwanniensis, assembly GCA_033296515.1. NCBI lineage: Eukaryota > Metazoa > Chordata > Testudines > Chelydridae > Macrochelys > Macrochelys suwanniensis. The sequence continues at coordinate 119,814,205 of CM065779.1, forward strand.
ATGCTGGGCAGCTGGACTCCAGGTCTACAGAGAGTTTGGATCCCTGGATCTGTTTCTGAAGGTCAGTGGTCTCTTCCTCATGACGTTTCTTAAGAAATGCAGTCTCATCCACCAATAGCTGCACCCTTCTCTCCAGGTCAAGTTTCTGCACTGTGAATTGTCTATGTCCTGAAAGAACTCTCTCCTGTCCTGTCAGCCTTATCGGTTGTGGAAGATATTAGTTTAATATGTAAATTACAGCCTGGCTTAAGTGACAGACTATTATTCACTTAGCACAAGGTCAACTCATTTTAGTTTTCTAACTTAGTGTGAGAGACTCCAGGAAGGAAAATCACAGAGTTACAACTAATCTTTCCCTTTGTTCATCCCTCAAAGTCAACCCATCCCAGAAAATAAATAAATGCTTTGTTACATATTGAGATTGGCATTCATAAGGTGTGTGTTCCATTCATCAGAAGGACTTTTTCAGTCTAATATTAGCCACCACACACACATGGAGGTCGTAGGCAACAGATCAAACCTCTTTGAGTTGGAGATAATGCTTGAAATCAGTTTTGATCCTGTGCACCACATTATCATTTATCAGTGTCTAAAAGTTTGCTGCCTTTGACCCCAGGCAGCCTCATTGACTTCAGCAAGAGTGAGAAGATGAAAGCTGGTGCAGAATTTGGCTAGCTATACTCTATATATTGTGATCTGTGTAATATCCTTAGTAGAGAGTGTAAATTGTCTTTTTACTATATCTGCACAGTACCTACTTTGAGGCCATGCTCTCTGATTGGGGCCTCTGTGCATTACTGTTAGGCTAACAATAATATGATTCCCAAATCAAATCCTTTGATCCCTCCCCTCAGTTTAGGGGAAGTTCTTATCTGCATTTTGCAACACTTTATTAAAGCTACAGAAAAGGAAAAAAACAGTTAAAGCATTTGAAATGTAGAGTATTAAGTAAGATTTTTACTTTAACAACATCCCTTGTTCCCTCTCCCTTTAGCTGTAGAGTCTTTAATGACACCCCCCGCCCCCCCCCCTCCTGGTTTGACAATCTCAGATGGTAATAACTTCTCTTGGGGAACAGAAAAGTTAGTTGAGATGGTCAGGCGCTATCATTGTTGTAGTTGTCAATAGAGTCCAATCCCATTTTCTAGACAACAAAACCGATCAAACACACACAAAAGAAAAGAACAGCAAAGGTAGAAAATGCAGCTTTTGTCTCTGGTGTTGACTCTTACTTGCAACCTTGCTGCTGGAGACACAGGCACAGCGCATAGTCTTATCAGCCACTCTGGGTCCATTTATATGGGGGGGGGGAAACCCAAAATCAGTCTAAGGGCTTGCAGGGCTCACACTGGGTGGCTAAAAATAGCCGTGTAGATGTCTGGGCTCTGGCTAGAGCCTAGGTTCCAGCAAACACCTACACCGCTGTTTTTAGCCCCACAGTGTAAGCCCAAGTCAGTTACCTGTGCTCTGAGACTTGCTGCCACAGGTCTTTTTGTTGTTGTTTTGTTGGCAAACTTGTACTAAGATCAACTGTGGAGATGTGAGGAAAGAAGGCAGAAATATAGGAAGTAAGTGTGAGGGAGAGAGAAGTTACTAAAGGAAGCAGGAGGAGCTGCTGAGTCAGTGAGAAAAGAAAAGGTTTCTGAGGAAAAGCAGGAGGGGCTGTTCATAGAGTTGGAGGAACTGTTGGGGGAGGACTTTTATGAGTCAGAGTTTGGCAGCCTCACTGGATTCCGTTGTGAAGCATGTAAATATTCATTCAACAGGGACTACATTTGGATTAGGTTAGCCCTGTGGCAGAAAGCAATTCCATCACAGTCTGAACAGTGCTGAGAACTGCAGATTAAACCAGAGGCACCAAACTGAAGAGGCACCAAACAATAGAAGGAAGGAAGTGTACATTAAAGAGGGGACAAACTTGCAGAACCAGAACATTTCTATAGAGAGCAGTTTACTGGGAAAGACATTTTGTGTGGTGCCTTTGATAATTACAATAGCTGAGTGAATAAGTGATTTCTCCTCTCCCATCTAGCTTCTCCTTTTTCCGGATTCTACAAAAAACTCCTAAGATTTTGTGACATCATCTTATCACCATGCGAATGCTGGATGTTTCTGACCAAATTCTGAATGTGAATGCATTCATTTCAAAGGCAGCCCCATGCACAGAGGAAAGAATACAAGTTGGTGATGTGACTTCACTTTAGGATCAAAGAGAAAGTAAAAATGGGTTGAATGGCTCAAGTCCTTTTTAAAACTCAAATGTATTTGATGAGTGGGGAAAAAGCACATTGGACAGCTATGAAACGTGTGCAAGTAGAATATATGTTAACATGCTCCATGCCGTGAAATCTGCTCCCCTATGCAACTTTTGTGCTTTATGCTTAGCAGAGGTTAGAGAGGGACAAATATTCCCCTCCCGCACACCACATAGGCTATGGAGCAACAGCAGAGTTGTTCTGTGGTCATTATTGCAAACTGACAGTACAACAGGACCCACAAACTCTGCACTCGTTTGCTAACATTTGAACAGAACTAGATGAGACCGTGCTCAAAATGCCTACTCCTGATCTACACCAGAGTTTATATTATTGATAGCACTGATGCAGCTACTCTTTTGTTTTAAAAAATGGGGAAGGGATTACCTACTGTACATCCACCCTCTGCCTACTCTTTTGGGCTAGGGGGTGGTTGTGCTGCAGCCAATGCAGAGAGTTTCATATTCAGCTGTGAACTGCCTTGTTTTTCTTATTTTCTTTTGCAAGATTAATGTTCCCCCAGTGTAGTTCATTTTGAGTGATTATCTGCATACGTCAGTGAAGTTCTTCAGTGAGATTCCTGTGATGGCTGCCAGAATCTGACTCCCCACAATCACACTTAATTCTCCATGATAGTCCTCAGTTAAGGTCTCAGAGCTTTTTTAACTAAAAAGTTTAACTCTTAGAACAGCCTCTTGCTGGCAAGTGTGTGACAGTGACAGGAATAGAACCCTGGAGTTCTGACCTCCATCCAAGAGTGTAAACACTATTGTATTATCAGAGCTCAGCAAACATGGGCAGAAATTGACACGACCAATGTGTATTTAGGGTGGGTTTTTTTAGAATACTATTCAAATAGGTTTTTATACTTAATTATCATCATAGTATCTGACTACCTGTGGCGGTGAGGCCAGGTTTGGTGCTATAGTGAAGCTATTTATTTTAACGTTTTGTGTAAAAATGTTTTTTTTTTTTCTTTCAAAAAATTAACATTTGAGTTGTTAGAGTAGATGGTTCTGCTCATGAGGAAATTCTCATGCACTTGTTCTGGAGTTCCTCTGAAATAATGAAATATTCAAGGGGAGTGTTGAATGGAGTGTTCAGGAATTAAGAAAAAGCCTCTGTAGGATATACGGTGGGTTGATACTGAACCAGGTCAGGAGTTTCAGACTGTAAGAACAGAGGCAGTGGTGAGAGCAGCAGAACAGGACTGTGGATTAGATTGATTTGGAGGTTTCTGAAGCCAATAGCAAACAGGGTCACAAGTAGGATCATGTCTCCTTATCTTGCTACCCCAGGCAACACACGTGCAGTGATACAGAATTAAAATCCCACTGAATCATTTGAATTCTGATTAGATTTCTGTGAAGAGGGTCTTTGAACTGGCTTAGCTTCAAACTGAACACTTTGTTGAAATGAATAAGGGAAATTCATGTCTTGGGGCTTGGTCCTGAAATCAGCTGCAAGGCTCCCATTTGACTCGAAACCCTTGGTCATCCGTTTATATTGTCAAGGTTCATTGCAGCTAAAAAGGCTATAAATATATTTTAAATTAAAGTTTGTTTTATTCTGTAGAATTATTCTACACAATACCCCTAATTCTTTAATAACCTAGAAGGACCTTGTTTCCTTGTGCTCCCCATCTACCGTCTGTATCCATTTGTCTCTTGTCTTTAAGTGTCAACTTCTTGGGGCAGGAAGCATCTTTTTGTTCTGCATCTGTACATTGCCTGGTACAATGGGGTACCGGTCAGTGACTGGGGTCTTAGTTGCTAACCCAATACAAATAATAAGGAACCCATATCCATGATCAATAGCTGGTGTGCAGTCCACTCCTTTTTCTTTCACACACTGGACTGGGTAATGAACCACTCATCTAAACAACAGAATCTCAAGACGCTGTGTGAGACAGTGATATCCTGACAGATTAATCCTGATGTTTACACCGACTCCTCTAAAGCTAATCTTCTGGGGAATAAATGCCAGGCATACGGTTGTTGGGAGAATGTAAAGTACTTACCAGAGTTCTGATGGGCATAAATCCAGACCACAGATGGTATTATATTGCCTTTGAAGAGAAAAAAAAATCCTTTCAAAGGCTATACTGCTAGACTTGATGTAGACTTCCACTTTGTGCCTTTATGCCACTTTTGTCTCTTCTTATTTAAAATCGGCCATGCTATGAGAAAGCATTATAAGCCTATTCATAATTGCACACTCACAGTTTGATTTTGGCAGGCCAAATACTATAGCTGGATTTTGTCAAGGATTTAAACAAGCTGGTGTAGATATCATCCTATTCAAACCCTCAGTCTGAAATGGAGCAATAACTTAACGTTTTCAAAGAAGGGAGCATATTATGACAGGTACTTACTGGTCTTTCACAAGGACCTTTTTATGTTTCTACTGGTGTCTATCAGACTCTGCGAGATATTGGTTTATCAAAGCCACAACGAACTGCTGCTATGTAGCAAACTCTTAGCACAGAAAGTTATGTAGCAATCAGTGATCCACAGTTCCTTTCTTCTCAAAGGAAACTGTCAATCATAAACATTTCTGTTTGTGTCCTTTACTACCACTACTGCATTGGGCGGTATAGGGTAAAATGGGGCTCAGCTGGGGCTGCCCCCTGATCCAGCACTCTTCAGACCCAGAACTGTGTAGGGGAGACCCCCTCTGGCATACCAGAAACCATATGATATACCACCTTCTCCCCTGCCATGTGGCCTTTTGGAAAGACACTGCCTGAAGCTGGCACAGCAGGTGAAGAAAGCAGTGCAAGCAGGGTCCAATGGACACTGGTGGTGATATCAGAGTGCTTTCTGCAGCGTTCACTCAGAATATTCTCTCATGCCTGTGCTGCTTGGCAGTTTACTCCAGTCCCTCCTGTCTTCTCCTCCAGTCCCCTCCTTTCCTTCCCCCTTTCTAGCTAATCCCCTCCTGACATAACCACACTGAAAGAATTTAAATAACCAAACAAACCAACTTGACATTTGGAGCTTAGTCCTGGACTCATGAGCCCGTTGAGCCATCACATTGTTCATATTGCTTGTATGGTCTATCCATTTCTCCTACCTTGTGTCTGTCCTGTCTAGTTAGAAGTTAAGATTTGGGGGCAGGAACTGTCTCTTCTTGTCCCTAGCACAATGCGGCTCTATTCTTGGTTGACCCCTAAGCTCTTGTGTAATAATTATGATGAACAATGAAAAATAATAGGCAGCTTCATAAATCTTATGTTTAAAATATTATTTCTTATTTTGTACCTTACAGGCCACAACTTTCCTCCTTTTGTTGAGGATTTTGGCAAACTTTGGAGAACCAGGATGGTGACATCATAACTTGAGGCTGAAACCTGAGCTACAGGTCGCCAGATGCCCAGCTGATGGGCAGAAAGGATGCTGTGTGGGGAAGGTGTTTGTCTAAAGCTTAGCATACTCTTCATATCATTTAGGGAAGTGATACGCAGACCTCACCGGTTCAGGAGCCAAATTGGTAATCAACATTACCCATTACAACATTACGAAAGCCACAGTTGTGAGACTTCATTGTTTCATTTACTATAGTACTATTCATATTTAAACAGTATGACGGGAAATATTTAGTTTATAATATATATTAGTCTCACAGCACATATGTTAACTTAAGGCAAATTGATAATTGGGTAATAACATAGTAAAAGCATCCTGTTAATAATAATAATATCATGTGCTGTAAAGAGTTGCAGGAGACACGTTAAAGAGGCACTTGTGGTTCAGGTGCTTCAGTCTGAGTATCACTGATTTAGGGACTATGAAATATGTAGTTCAGGTACCAATTGCAAGTTATGATGTCTCCATTCAAATACAGATAAGCAGAATGCAACTCAGGATCTACTTCACTGTGCTGCTGTTATTGCTGTTTTCTTTAAAATAAATCGTGTTAAAACTTGTCAGTCAAAAATAATATTTAAAAAAATCTTTCTTAAGAACATGCTACATTTACATTATTACTATAAAATCAAAATTTCTTGCTGCTGGTTTTTAGCATGTTGCTAACTTACACTTATTTTCTTTTCTCTTATTTAAATAAGGTGCATTTCTGCAAGACTTGTGCTATGCAACTTTCCTGTGTCCTATAGGCTGAGTGATGGAGCAGTACAACTTTCATTTACTTGTGAGAAACTCAGTTTGACATGGAGGTACAAAAGTGCTTCTGAAAAGAGAATGCAGAATTCTGAAACCTATGGTGAGAAACAAAAGCAGAAATTAATCTGGAGTGTGGTAGAAAGCCCAATTTTTCTTGGTCTGAGGATCACAAAGTGCTTTACAGTATTAATTAATTAAATCTTACAGCATCCTAAGGTAGGTATTATCCTAATTTTGCAAATAGGAGATACTGAGACACACAGAGAGTAAGTGACTTGCCAAAGGTCACACAAGAAGTCTGAGGCAGAACTGAAAATAAAATCCAGGAGTCCTGACTTGCAGTCTTGTGCTTTAACCACATGACCATCCATAATCTAATTATATAAACCACTATTCATACAAATACCAAATGACACACAGCATTTATATGAATGGGCAAGGGGGTAAGATGTTAGGTCAGAAGATACACCGAGGGGAGTGGACCACTGCAGCGGTGCCAAAGTTTGGTAACAATATGTACTGATGGGGAACAGGTGGAGTGAACAGGCTGTGGCAGTATAGATATGAAAAATTATGTTCCAAAATTCTCTCACTTTCCTAGACATTAAATATAAAAATTAAAAATGTAACCCTGAAAAGGACACTGGGCCAGATCTTCAGCTGCTGTAAACCAGCACAGCTCCAGTGAGTGAAGTCAATTCAGCTATGCTGTATTACACCAGCTGAGGATCTGCCCTTACTCAGCCACCTTAATTTTATTTCTTTTTCCTTGTGGTTTTCTGTCAGAAGAATCCACACATTTCAACATCCAGAGTTTATTTGTATGAGATTAAACTTTTTCTTATGTAAGCAGAGTCAGGATGAGCTCTACCCTGACATCTGGTGGTGAGTTGTGGAAAGGGATGTCAGGGGCTAATCTTGTTTGCATGGACACACCCACCCTGCAAAGGATGATGGACCGCTTGCCCAAATGGTCACTTTGGCTGCTGTGGGATCCCCAGTTTCTCTGTTATTGGGGCAAGAAGAATAAAGTGGTGTTACCCTGATTATGTGAATCAAGGACAGTGACCTTTTGTTATGATGGAGGGACTCGCCATCAACGAAGCAGCACTCACTAGGCAAGGGACATGGGTTCCAAAACCCAGTGAATTGAGAGAGGTTGGGGATAGGCATCTGTACCTGGTGGTATGGGCCTCTTCTGAGGGTCATACATGTCAGTTGCACCTCCTCTCTCTTCCTTGTTCTGCATTGTAGAATATCAGAACTAACGTTGGATTCATTGGGAGTCTGGTTTCAGACTGCTGAGTTGAAATCACTCTGGGCTAAGTGTGCAAATGAGCACGAAGGCTCCCCTAACTACATGCTGAAATCACTAAAGAGCTAAAAGAAAATGAGAGAAAGGAATACTTATGGTACCTTAGAGACTAACAAATTTATTTCAGCATAAGCTTTCGTGGGTTAGAACCCACTTCATCGGATGCTAAGAGTCTTATGAGCTGAAATCGCTGAGCTCACTGAGCAGTGTGTTAAGTAGTGGGGGAGCCCGAAGATCTATGGCTGAGTGGCTGGCGGTGCAGTGCTGCCAGTGGAGCAGTTTGTGGGGACAGTCGGAGCAGCTTGCAGGATGGTTGGCGGAGCGGAGCAGTTCGTAGGGGACAGTCATAGCAGCTTGCAGGACAGCTGGCGGTGCGGAGCTGGTGGCAGAGCAGTTTGTGGGGACAGCTGAGGCAGCTTGCGGGACGGCTGGCAGAGCAGAGCGAAGCCCCACGAAGGGATGGGGCAATCAGCTTCGAGCCACGTAAGGTGCCCCTTACCTCTCCCCATTCCTACCCAGACTGGGGGGTGGGGGGGTGTAGCACTCTGCAGATTAACTTTTGAACTCTGGGTCTGGACTTTTGGGTTGTTGGACTTTTGGGACTTTGGGTGATTTTTGGGGTTGCTGGACTCAAGAACCAAAGGGAAAGGACATGGCCAATTTGCTGGGGTGGGTCTTTGCTCACAGTTTGGTTTACGAATCCTAGATGTGGTGTTTCCGCAACAAAATGCTGCATTGTTTCTCTCTGTCATTAAAGGTTTTTGCTACACTCAGACTCTGTGCTTGCGAGAGGGGAAGTACTGCCTCTTAGAGGCACCCAGGGGGGTGATATATATATTTGTCCCAGGTCACTGGGTGGGGGCTCGAGCCGGTTTTGCATTGTGTCATTGGAATGGAACCCCTAGATACTGAGCCCGGCCCTTGTTGCTGCCAACTCTGACTGGCAGAAGGGTTACACTTAATAAAAACAAGCATGTGCAAACACTAAAAAGTCACATTCTGTTAGCCTTGATTACACTAGGGAAATTTTGCAAATATTTCCTGCTGAAGCTAACACAACGGAAGGGCTTGTGTAGACGGGAGGCTGCTGTTTTAAGTACTGTGTCTTAAACACCAACACCAGCATCGGTCAGTGACCCATTTATACCGGGGCTTCCAAGATTGCTACTGGTGTTGGAGCTGAACTGGTGGGCAACAAAGGGAAATGTTTGCAAACTTCCCCTAATATAGACAAGACTACTGCAAGAGAGAAATGTGTCTGAACAGAGAATTAGGAGTCAGAAACTTCTGTTTGTGTTCCAGCTCTAATATACTAACTCTATGGCCTGGAGGATACCAACATCTGCCTCAGTTTTTCCTGCTGTAAAAAGGAGATAAAATAATTATCTCACAGGGATTTTATATTATCATTGGTTTTCATATGACCTGCATTACATTTAGCATCTATAACTCAGATGTTTGTACAGTTGACGTTGTATGACAACCCTAATACTCTCAGTGAGTCATAGGTGAAAAATCAAAACATTTCCTTTTAGATACGGATGTAATCTCAACATTTTTAACCAAGACCTTTATAAGTTCTTTGCTGGATGCTGAAATGTTTGGCCAACATTAACCTTAGATTGAAGCTAAAGTCTCAAGCTTAAGGTAGGGCAGTTTATCTGGCTGTCTCAGGGGAGGAGCAGTTAACAGGCTGGGGCAGTTTGTGGAACTGTCTTGGGTTTGGGGGCCAGTTTGTGGGATGTCTTGGATTTGTCTGGTCAGTTAACAGGCTGAGGCAGTTTGTGGGACTGTCTCTGGTTTGGGGGCCAGTTTGTAGGATGACTTGGGTTTGGCTGGTCAGTTAACAGGCTGGGGCAGTTTGTGGGGCGTCTCAGGTTTTTTTTGGGGGGGTAGGAGGGTGTCATCTGAATAGGGTAGGGGGCTCTAAAAAGAGCGGCTGAGGGGGACTTTACACACTGCCAGCGCGTTCCTCGGCAGAGCGGGCAACTCTCCCATTACATGAATTCTCCTCTGAGGGCGTTTCCCTGCCCGGGAGTGAGGCTGGGGGCGCAGTGGCGCCCCTGGAAGATGTTCTCTTTCCCCCCCTTGGCAGGACTCAGCCCAGCAGCAGCAGCAGCCCGGAAGAGGAAGCGCCGCGGCCGTGTGGAGCGCTCGCTCTTCAGCTGTGGGCAAGCCGAGGCGGCGCTGCTCCCTGGGCACCGGGCAGCATCGCGCGGGGCCGGCCTGGCGCGGGGGGGAGGGGAAGCGGCAGGTAGGAGCGCGCCGGGGCGGGGTGCGCTGAGGCTGCGGATGGGCTCGCCCAGGTGAGGGCTTTGTGCCTGGCGCGCGCGCCCCGGGGCCGGGGCTGTGGGGGGAGCTCTGCTGGGCACAGTGCGCAGGATGTGGGGCTGTCTCAGGTGGGGCGGGGGCAGTTTGCAGGAGATGAGGGGTGGGGGGTGTGTGTCCCGGACGTGGGGGTAGCTACAGCTCACACCCGGGGATAGGGGGCAGTGACTAGTACCACAGCCTCCAGCACCCCAAGCCAGAACAACTTTCCCCTAAGTGATGCTTCAGGCTCTGCGTCCCCCCTCCCCGACCCCCGGCTCCCTTCGCTCCTGTGTCTCGTTTCACCCTGGGGCTCAGAGGAGGTTAAGTAGTTTGTGGAACTGGCCCTGCTGCTCTTTCTCTCCCCAGAATCAAACCCAGCCTCTTAACGAGTCACAAAAGCCTTCTCCAGGCTGGCAGACAAATCCCGAGGCGGGAAAGATGGGCTTTCCTCCCCCAGCAAGGCAAGGAGCTGTGAGATTGAGGCTGGCCGCTAACAAATGACTAAGGCGCCAGGTGTGAGTTATGGGGCGGGTCAGCTGCCAAGTCAGTTCTTTTATTGGAACCGGGAAGCTGGCGTCCCTGGCCGGGGACTGAATAGGTGTAATGAGGACTGGGAAGGAGGAAGCAAGCCACAAAGGGGGGAAGGCACTGGCAGGGGATTTGTGGAGGAAACCCAAAGAGGGAAAGGTTCAGGTGTCTGGACACAAACTGGTTCTAGTAAGTGAAGAGATTTCTGTCATGTCACCGGTCTTGAGGGAATTGCTTCGCTGACCCCTTCATGGGGGCTGCCCTCTGAGATCCCAGACCTCTAGCCATCACCTTTCTTGGGGCAGCATCCTGCCAACTGTTCCCTCCAGACAGGGGACTCAAACTGCAGTTCCTCCTGCTTCACTGTGATTGTCTCAGCAGGTCTGACTTCAGTTCAGCACCCACACGTCTGACAATAACAGGGTTAACCAGTGACCAGCCTACTCTCATAACACAAAGTATTGTTTATTTAGAACAAAGGCATTATAGAGGAAGCTTATCTTAAAGAAAATAAAAAGTGTATAGGCATGCCTAGCTTATCAGGTGTCACCCATCTTCCCCATGGAGACCCTGGCAGGTTCCAAAATACTTCAGGTCCTGCACAGGATCTGTGCCTCTTGGTCTCACAATCTCATGTCCATTTGTGGGTCAAGGGTGACTGACCTCTCTCCCGGGTCATAGTTGTTTCTTTATACAGTTTTCAGTTCTTTGTTTGCCAGGCTCCTTGAACCAGGTCAAACCACTATATGTTCTTTCCCCAGGGGATAAAATGTCCACAGACTTCTTACCTGCATAAGAGATTTGCATTAATTACCCCCAGCGCTGTAACTAGGCATAGTGGGGCCCGGGGTGAGCAAGTATATTTGTGTCCTCTACCATTTTTTTCATTTTTCCACCCAGAGGTGACAGGGGAGGGGGGTGTCACGTACAGGGTCACGTGCCCCTCCCCCAAAAATTTTTTGGTTGCGCACCCCCCAACCCAGACAGGCTGGGTGGTCTGCTGAGGTGAGTCAGAGGGTGGAGGTGGTGTGTCTCCGCCCTCTCCCCGCCCACAACCAAACCCTCCTCTCCCCCTGACCAAGCTCTCACAATGCCTCTATTTCCGCCCCATTATTTCCTTCCCACGATTTTGCACCCTGGGAAGCTGCCCTGGTTGCTCCACCCTGGTTATAGCTCTGATTACTCCTCAGTGATTTGAGTTCCTGCATTGAGCCAGAAATGCACTCACTAGCTAGCCCATAAAGATACATATTACATTTATAAAGCTGATACAATTGTCTTTGGCTATTCCACGTGTTCATAGTATCAGTCACATCTCAGCATAAGAGTCTTTGATGTTCCATGCTTCCAGAGCATTGCATCCGTCACTATTTCCTTGAACTAAAATATCCCCTACTGTAGAATGGCCATTGCAGGAAGCAAGGTGGGCTGCCATGGCAGAGATGCAGTGTTGCTTGTATTGAATGAAGAAGGCCAGGATGGTTATGTATTATGAAGTGCAGTTTGGCTTACTTGAGGGAGAAGAAGGCAAAGACCTGCATAGCAACCTCTTCTGATCACTAACCAGAGAAGACTGAGAATGAAAAATTCCTGGCCCAAGTGTCAAGGCCTAAACTAATGTTCATAGTTGACTTCAAGTACCCAGATATCTTTTAGATAAACAAATAATCAGGGCTCCTAATTTTTGGTTTTATGTGATAAACATCCCTGATTGAAACTGGCATTTATCCAATAAACACCAGAAATGGTTTCTTGTATCTAAGGACTTGTCTTTGCAGAGTAGTATGTGGACTGGAGGGGTGTGATTTCTAATGTGCACTAATGTGGCACATTAATTGGTCCATGTAAACACTGCTGGTGTTCCCTAAAGTGTAGTAGTATTTGAAACAATGCTACATTCAAGTGCACTAAAAAACATTACAAAGATGTTACTCATTACAATATGTACGTTACTTGTTACAATATATTCAAAGAGCCATAAATCCTAGGATTTTTTGTACATACACACAAAACTCAAAAGTTGCTTAAAAAAAATCCCAGAAAAACAAAGGCCCTACAAATAATGCTAAATGTTTATAATTAGAGTGACTTGCAATTTTTTTTTAAGTGTCTCATACTCTTATACAAAAAGAAATAAACTGTTACATGCAGCAGTAGGTTCAGCTGCATTATGGCAACAATTGTTGTTAATAAATGGATTGTAAGTGTCCTCTTTTGTTTACCAGAGAATGTTAGTTCTTTAATAGTTTAGCTGCAATGATCAATAACAGAATACTAAAGAATTGTAGTGAAAATATCTGTCTGTGAACACAAATAGTTTTAAGATCTCCAGTGAGTGTTACTTGGTTAGCACAATTTTATATCCCCAGTGGTTTGTACCTGGAATACAGAGTATCTCTTTAATATAGAACTTATGCCAGAAATTATTCAGTGGGCTCGATCCTGAGCAATGGAAGTTAATAGTAGTTTGGCTATTAATTGAAGGAGGTTAAAGAGAGAGTTTTCCCCATTTTTACTGTTTGATCCAGTAAACACAGAATCAGAATTTTAATTTTTTTTGGGGGGGGGGGGGGCGGGGGGTGTTGTCGGGACCTTGGGAGGGAAGATTGTTATGTGAGTGTAGAGAAATTGTGCTGCAGTGTTTTGACAACACCATGGATAAAAATAGATTTTTTTAAAAAAGGATATCTTAATTTAACAATTTTTCTTATTTAAATTAAATACATTTTTATTGTAAAAATTTAACCTGTTTTAAAATTAAATTTGAAATTGTGGCAGCCTATGGTAAGGCCTAAACATACTATAATCTATTAAACTCACTAAAATACAAATAATAAAATGCTGCATCAATGAGGCCTCCTAAAATTTTAAAGATGTTAAAAGGGGCTGCATTTTTAACTATGTACAGAATCAAGGGGAATATCTTTAACTTTACAGAATCAGAGGAAGCATACTTAATTTTTGAGGTTAACTCAGGCTTTATAAATGTGTTAAAACGTCATGAACTGTATTAAGTGTCTGTTATTTTCAGCCTTTACAATTGAATGAATGATGGTAGTTGCATTTTCACAAATATGAGTACTTTCAATTTCTGTTGTGCAGAAAAGCTTCTGCCTTAGCTGTGTTTGATTTCAATTTAGCTAGCAGAGGGACTAAACTGACCCAAATGAAGAAAATATTCTAAGTTGAAAACCTGATTGGGAGTTGAAAAAGCTGGAAAGTTTGTTTTCCTCTTCTAACCTATGAAGAAAAACTAGGTGGGAGAGGATGATATCTATTAATTCTAATATCTTGAAGGACATGTAGTCAGATATTCAAAGGTATCTAGGTGTCTAAAGATGCCAATAGGCACCTAGTGCTTTGGTACTCTTGAAAATCCTACTTGGGGCCTATCTGCATCTTTATGCATCTAAATACTTTTAAAAAATCTGGTCCATAGTTACCAGAAACAATCCATCAATTCACTAACTTCAGTTAATACTATCTTTATTTAATAAATAATTTTAAATGCAAAACATGTTATGATACAGTTTAATTTTTTATGTATTCAGCACATTTAAGGTAGTGTAATTTAACTAATAAAAACAATTTTGAAATGCTATTATTATACATTTTTATTGAATCCCAATTTTCATCCAAATGCAGCTTGACACAAATCCCAAATAAAAAATTATCTAGTAAATAAGAAATGCATTGGTCACCATTTTCTAATATTAAAAATGTAAAAAGTAAAAATCGGAATAAATGTAAACATTAAGAATATGAATAAATGTAAGAGAAACTATATAATTGCTTAAATGAATGTATATAGATGCATGATATCTTCCTGGTTACCAAAAAGAAGTGCCAAATTTAGCGTAAAGACAATATTTGTTTGCAAATCAACATATTTAAATGGTTATACCAACCAATGAGAATGAAACTTTCTTTAGGGAAATAACTAAAGTACAAATGCAAAGCAAGTTTAAAAACAATTATTTAAATTGATATTTCATGCTTGCTGATTTAAAGCACTTTCATTTAAATCACTCCACCTTGTTTGACAAACTGCTAACTTTTGTTGCATCTGAAGAAGTGGGTGTTCACCCACGAAAGCTTATGCTCCAATACGTCTGTTAGTCTCTAAGGTGCCACAGGACCTTTTGTGCTAACTTTTTGTAATATATCGCAGACAGACATATAGACAGGCTGTAAACCCTTCAGGACATGGACGGTCTTCTGCGTTTGTATAGTACCAAGCAGAATGGGGCCCCAAACTTGGCTGGGGTCTTTATGTGCTCCCAGAATACAAAAAATAAAAATATTTTGCTGATAGTTATGCTAGCTGTACAAGAAATTAAAATAAGATCTTTGTAAAGGGTCAACTGCCTTACATTTATGCCCCTCCTGTGGTTTTGTATAGATTTAAAGACATATTAGTAATTTCAAATCTAATTTTGTTTTACAGTGTTTCTTGAATTGCCATTGCTGAGCATAACACCCTCCCTGAAGTGGTCAGCGGGTCACGCTGTTGTAGGTATTTATACAGCACTAATCACTGTAGTATCTACTGTAGACATAAATGCTGTTAGATACCTGCCTGAGGAGACATTTCCATTCCATGATTATACTTTAATGCTGGATTGAAAACATTTTTACAAAATAAATAAGTCCAGAAAAATTGTTTGTATTTAAACATGAAAGAGAGATAGTTAGAGATACTATGACTTAGCACTTGTATCCTGTTAAGACACAGATTCATTTAGCTGGGACTGATTGTACCGAGTGCTTGAAGTTTTCTTTTGAACAGTGGTTCTTGCCATCATGCCCCACTTTTACCAGAACAAATGAGCTGAGTAACTAAGGACCAGGAATTGTGAGGCCGGGGGTCTGTTCTGTTTTGCAAAACAGCCCCCTCCCTAGTGAACCAGGATTCTAATCTAGCAATTGCTATACGGTTGCACTGGGGGAAATGGAGTAAGAATGAGTCAGCAAGTTCTTCCCCTTTGGGTGAAATAACCTCAGTGCCTGAAATGCTTCAGAGTGAGTGCTGTTATGCTGTTTCAGAAGTGCAACGCCTGACAACATGGCCATAAGAACGGGAGAAAGTAGCTGCCCCACCAAAGGCAAATCAGAGGCTGAAGATGGCTCAGGTTGGGTGATCACCATTGTCTTCCTGGCACTCCTTATAGACCTGCTGGGATTCACTCTTATTTTGCCACTCCTTCCTTCAATCCTTGAATATTACAGCAAGAATGATGTAAGTAAGAACTAAACTCTACCTATTGAAAATACAGTCTGGGCACAAGGTGATCTGAAAAATGGGATGCAGAGGGAGGGGGGATGTGAGGGGTGCCCCCGTTCCCCTGACACAGCTCAAAAGCTACATGCAGAATAAACCTCACCCCCAAGTCTGGAGTGTATTTAGGTTGTTCTTATGGATTTTACTGATTTGTTTTGCTCTGCCTAGTAAGACTTTCTCACCTTTGCTACTGAGTTGGGGTCAGGTGTCTGTTTGGGGATATCCAGAGATTACTGAGTGGCTACTTCTTGTAATTGTCCTGAATTTTCCCTCCGCCTTGCTGTTCTTTTACTTGCATGTGGCTTTGGCTGCCTGCTCTCCAGCAATGAGTAGCCAGATGAGAGGTTTCCTCTTAATGCTGGGCTTCCTGCTGCTGTGGCTCAGCCAGCTGAGTAAATCTCCATGAGGCGTGAAGCCCTGGTCTCTTGGTAACAGAGTCTACAGTGTCTACTCTGTCTCTCTTGGCTGTGTGAGTGAGGGGGCCAGAACTGTCTCTCCAGCTCTGTAAGGTAGAAGAAGCTTTACTTTGGCTTCTTAACCCAGTTTTAAGTGTCCCTTACAGCACAAGCCCATCGAGGTGTGGTGCTGTGCATCCATTGTTCCTCATCCGTCTTTTGCAAGCTGTCTGGCTGACTTGCCGTTTCTCTCTCAGCTATATTCTCCTCTTTTCCCCGATGTTCAAATCTATTTACATGACTACTCAATTACCAGTGCCAGCAACTAGGTTGTAATAGAAAATATTGAATTCTTTGTTGGCGGTAGGTTTTATGGTTAAGTAGATGCCTCTGATTAAAGGAATACACAGAGCTAGCTCTCTGGTGATCTATTTTTGAGATAGTCCCCCCAGCTCATTCTATCATTGCCTTAAGCCCTCTTACCCTGAATTGCTTATGTGGAGATGGGACATGTGCCCCTGGTCCCCAAGTACTCACACACTTATGATCAGTCGGAGGGAGAAGTCCCCACTACTGGGTCTACTTCAGAGCAGATTAG
Source organism: Macrochelys suwanniensis (assembly GCA_033296515.1). Lineage (NCBI taxonomy): Eukaryota > Metazoa > Chordata > Testudines > Chelydridae > Macrochelys > Macrochelys suwanniensis. The sequence continues at coordinate 119,831,011 of CM065779.1, forward strand.
CAGAAAGCACATTGATGGAGCAATGAGCATCTGGATACAGCTAGCAAAATGCCAGTTAGCATGCTGCTGAGGTAGCACTGAACCCCACGATTCCATGTCAGATTTGGTACTTTTCGTGTAAACTGGGGACCCTCTTGAAGCTTTGCTTCCCCCCACCCTCACTCCAAAGGCAGGATTCATGAACCCCAAAAGCCATCTATGGCTAGACAGCCTGTACCTGTCTCAAAAACCAACACCTTGATTGACAGAGTCATGAAGAAACATGTCGAAGCTACACCCCAGCTTTTAAACAGTCTCTTGGAAAAACTCCTTTAGCATGGCTGACCCCAAGGAGTCCCATTTTTCCTTCAGGGAAGGCCCTGCAGTCTTACTGCCTCCTAGACTGTAGTCTCTGGGCTACAGAACTCCTGCTTTATACTGAGCTCTGCCCAGTGTGTGCAATTGAAATAGACTTGTACAGGTCTGTTGCATCTTACGCAGGGGTTACGTTCCGCCATGAGCGCGTAAAGCGAAAACTGCGTATAACCGTGAAAATCCCTTAAATTGCCCATAAAGTAGTTTTGTGTATACAACCCTGTACAGTACTATATATACTATACAGAAATGTACATTACAGTATATAATAAAGACTATACACACAAAATATAATTTTACAGTACTGTATTTTTAATAACATAACACAGAGAGACAGATGGAAGAATGAAAGAATAAAAAATTACTGTATAACAGTACAGTACTGTACTGTAAACTTGAACAGTTACCAGTCACCCTGGATATTCTTGCTATTCTTGTACTGTACACACTCCAATGATTAGTCTTCCTCTTCCCCTGACAACACTATTAGGAGGTCATCATGGCTTGATGTCGATCTAGGAGATGATGGGCCAGGCTCGGGTGACAGAGAGCAAGTCATAGATGAAGTGGTTGGCTCTGGTTCAGCTCGAGAAGTTGCTGCTGGTTGTTTTTTCTTGAAAAACATGGTGATTGGCAACTGTCGCTGTTGTCTCTTGAGCACCTCAAACATTTCTTGGTATGGTCTCAAATCACCCGTAATACTACGTGTGATTTTGAGGCTTCATTCCATAGAGGGATCATAGTCAGAAATTAAATCATTCAAGTATTTCGCTGCTTGGAACACTTCAGAAAATTTATGAAGAGTCCAAGTTGCTGGCTCTTCCTGTTCGTTGTCATCATCTTCATCTTCTGTAGACGATTTTATCAGTTCCTCTAACTCTTCATTAGTCAATGTTTCTCTATGCCCCTCAATTAATTCCTCAATTTCTTCCTCGAGGATGTCGACGAAGCCATCACCACCCACTTGCCTGGCCACCTGAACAATGCATTCCACTTCTTTGTCAATGGTCGGGAAACCCTTAAAATCATTCACACAGTCTTTCCATAGGTTTCGCCAACATGCATTGACTGTTTCAGGCTTGATTGCATCCATTGCCTGTTTAATATAAGAACTGTCTCTCCAGCTCTGTAAGGTAGAAGAAGCTTTACTTTGGCTTCTTAACCCAGTTTTAAGTGTCCCTTACAGCACAAGCCCATCGAGGTGTGGTGCTGTGCATCCATTGTTCCTCATCCGTCTTTTGCAAGCTGTCTGGCTGACTTGCCGTTTCTCTCTCAGCTATATTCTCCTCTTTTCCCCGATGTTCAAATCTATTTACATGACTACTCAATTACCAGTGCCAGCAACTAGGTTGTAATAGAAAATATTGAATTCTTTGTTGGCGGTAGGTTTTATGGTTAAGTAGATGCCTCTGATTAAAGGAATACACAGAGCTAGCTCTCTGGTGATCTATTTTTGAGATAGTCCCCCCAGCTCATTCTATCATTGCCTTAAGCCCTCTTACCCTGAATTGCTTATGTGGAGATGGGACATGTGCCCCTGGTCCCCAAGTACTCACACACTTATGATCAGTCGGAGGGAGAAGTCCCCACTACTGGGTCTACTTCAGAGCAGATTAGCAGAAAGCACATTGATGGAGCAATGAGCATCTGGATACAGCTAGCAAAATGCCAGTTAGCATGCTGCTGAGGTAGCACTGAACCCCACGATTCCATGTCAGATTTGGTACTTTTCGTGTAAACTGGGGACCCTCTTGAAGCTTTGCTTCCCCCCACCCTCACTCCAAAGGCAGGATTCATGAACCCCAAAAGCCATCTATGGCTAGACAGCCTGTACCTGTCTCAAAAACCAACACCTTGATTGACAGAGTCATGAAGAAACATGTCGAAGCTACACCCCAGCTTTTAAACAGTCTCTTGGAAAAACTCCTTTAGCATGGCTGACCCCAAGGAGTCCCATTTTTCCTTCAGGGAAGGCCCTGCAGTCTTACTGCCTCCTAGACTGTAGTCTCTGGGCTACAGAACTCCTGCTTTATACTGAGCTCTGCCCAGTGTGTGCAATTGAAATAGACTTGTACAGGTCTGTTGCATCTTACGCAGGGGTTACGTTCCGCCATGAGCGCGTAAAGCGAAAACTGCGTATAACCGTGAAAATCCCTTAAATTGCCCATAAAGTAGTTTTGTGTATACAACCCTGTACAGTACTATATATACTATACAGAAATGTACATTACAGTATATAATAAAGACTATACACACAAAATATAATTTTACAGTACTGTATTTTTAATAACATAACACAGAGAGACAGATGGAAGAATGAAAGAATAAAAAATTACTGTATAACAGTACAGTACTGTACTGTAAACTTGAACAGTTACCAGTCACCCTGGATATTCTTGCTATTCTTGTACTGTACACACTCCAATGATTAGTCTTCCTCTTCCCCTGACAACACTATTAGGAGGTCATCATGGCTTGATGTCGATCTAGGAGATGATGGGCCAGGCTCGGGTGACAGAGAGCAAGTCATAGATGAAGTGGTTGGCTCTGGTTCAGCTCGAGAAGTTGCTGCTGGTTGTTTTTTCTTGAAAAACATGGTGATTGGCAACTGTCGCTGTTGTCTCTTGAGCACCTCAAACATTTCTTGGTATGGTCTCAAATCACCCGTAATACTACGTGTGATTTTGAGGCTTCATTCCATAGAGGGATCATAGTCAGAAATTAAATCATTCAAGTATTTCGCTGCTTGGAACACTTCAGAAAATTTATGAAGAGTCCAAGTTGCTGGCTCTTCCTGTTCGTTGTCATCATCTTCATCTTCTGTAGACGATTTTATCAGTTCCTCTAACTCTTCATTAGTCAATGTTTCTCTATGCCCCTCAATTAATTCCTCAATTTCTTCCTCGAGGATGTCGACGAAGCCATCACCACCCACTTGCCTGGCCACCTGAACAATGCATTCCACTTCTTTGTCAATGGTCGGGAAACCCTTAAAATCATTCACACAGTCTTTCCATAGGTTTCGCCAACATGCATTGACTGTTTCAGGCTTGATTGCATCCATTGCCTGTTTAATATAAGTGATGCAATCAGCAATGTTGAAGGATTTCCAACACTCCATCACATTAACATTGGGATCAGCATCCATAGCGGTGAGGATCCGTGAGAATGTAAGCCTCGTGTACATGGCCTTGAAACAGCTAATAACACCTTGGTCGAGAGGTTGGAGGATGGAGGTGGTATTGGGGGGGGGGAAAGGCGGCGACTTCAACGTCATTATGGGCAAAATGGTGTGCATCAGGGTGGCCAGGAGCATTGTCTATGAGCAACAACACTTTAAAGTCAAGTCCTTTCTCTTCAAGGTACTGCTTGACCTCCAGAATGAAACACTTGTGGAACCAATCCAGAAATGTTGCTGCCGTCACCCAAGCCTTTTTATTTGATTGCCAGAACACAGGCAGGAGATTTTTGTTCTTGCCTTTTAGGGCATGGGGATTTGCAGACCTGTAGAGCAAGCCCGGCTTTATTAAATGCCCAGCCGCATTGCCACAAAGCAACACAGTCACACGGTCTTTAGCTGCTTTGAAGCCAGGGGCTTGTTGTTCTGATTTTGAAATGTAAGTGCGCGTGGGCATTTTTTTCCAGAAGAGCCCAGTCTCGTCAGCATTAAAAACTTGTTCTGGAAGATAGCCCCTTTCCTCTATGATTTCCTTTAATTGTTCAGGGTAGGCTTTTGCTGCCTCCTCATTGGCAGATGCAGCTTCACCAGTAGTCTGCACGTTTTTGAGGTTGAAGCGGTTCCTAAAACTGTTAAGCCAACCTTGGCTGGCTTTGAATTCCTTCTTATCAGAAGGCTGTCCCTCTTCAGTGGGAGGTTTGAACATCGCATAGATGCTAAGAGCCTTTTCTTGCAACATGGTGCCATTGATAGGCACACGTTTACGGTTCATGTCTTCAAGCCATAAGTTTAATGCCTTTTCAGTCTTCACTAAAGCCTTCTCATGCACTTGGCTCGTCACCTTAGCAGTTTTTGGAGCACTTGATGCCACGGCTTGACGAATTTCTGTCTCTCTAATCTTAATGGCACGGATGCTAGATTCGTTGCAGCCGTATTTACGTGCCACACTGGCAACTGACATACCACCTTTCAATAAGTCCAACACATCCAGTTTTTCCTCCAGCGTTGGAACAGATCGCTGTTTCTTTGGTTGAGCACCAGATGAAGTAGCTGGCTTGCGTTTAGGGGCCATGTTGCACTCAGCACAGCGAGATGCACACAGTATGAGAGGCACAGGGGGAGTGAGTATGTATTGGGAACAGCAGATTCGCGTCTCACGCTCACTCCGGAGCATATGCTGCTGGAATCGGCCGCACTACAGGCGGGCGATCAAACTTTTTTTTTTTTTTCCCCAGACCGCAAACCGCGCAAAGCTGAAATCGCGCAAGTTAAATGCGCGTAAGATGCTACAGACCTGTACACTCTTCAGAGACTAATCCACCCTTGCAAGTATTTGCAGTGACACCTACGCAGCATTTTCAAAACAGGATAGGAGTTATTAGTCAACTGGAACACAGCATTGGAAGTCCTTAGGTTATCATGGAGAAATAAAGGTTAAAGCTTTGTCCATTCTGATCAAGCCAGAGCAATTCACCAGGCCAAGCAGTAGTGAACTCCATTTTCCAGCTTGCTCTCTCTGGTTCCCTTACTCAGTCCCAGTAGAGAGCCCACCTCCTTCAGAACCAGAAGCCCATACTTATCCTCTGTCTCTGCCCTTTGTTCTCAAACTGAGGTCTCTGCTCAGCTCTGCTGAGAATGTCAGTTCATGAGTCATTGGCGCTTTACTCCTGTGGGGAATTCTGCACCAAAAAAATTAAAAATTCTGTGCACAATATTTTAAAATTCTGCAAAATTCTGTGTATTTTATTTGTCAAAATAACACACTATAATCATACCAGTTTCAATTATTTTGGTAATTTATTTCAAAATACCTGTCAACAAGTATGTCTGTAACAATACAGACAACAAAAAAGATTCAGGAAATGTTTTTTGACAAATAGATTCTTTACTAGGCATATTTTATTCATATAGAACTTTGAGTAATAATTAATTTAAACTACAATATAGAAACATATTTCCCGCATCCCTCAGAAGCAGTGCAAAGGCTTGAGGGACTCAGGGGTGATGGAGGAGCTGAGGGAAAGGGAAATAATTGCTGGGAAGGCACCTGGGAGTGAACCTGGATTGGGTGTGGGTGGGAGAAGTATAAAACTGTTTTTGTTTTGTTTTGGGGTGGGTGTGGGGGGATTTTTAGGGAGTTAGGGACTCTTCCCCATACAGACTCATGCTGACTCCTAGCCTCTCCAGATCAGTCAGGAATATTTGCTCCTTTCCCCATGGCGTCCCTGCACCCCCATCCCCATGTGTCCTTGCACTCCCTCTCAGCCACCCTCTGTACCCTATCCCCATGAATCCCTGCACCCCCACTCAGCCACACCTCCTTCTCCTGCCCCCATGTGTTCCTGCTCCTCCTTCCCTTCATCCCCATGTGTCCCTGCACCCGCACTCAGCCCCCCCTTCCGCATGAGGCCCTGCACCCGGAATCAGCCACCCCCTCCTCTGTCCCCATGTGTTCCTGAACCCCCACTCCCCATGTGTCCCTGAACCACCTCTCAGCCACCCCACCCCCCATCCCCACATGTTTCTGTACCCCCACTGAGCCACCCTCGCTCCCATGTGGCCCTGCACGCCCACGCCAGTCTGTTCACCCCATTAGCCCTTCTGAACCCCGGTCTATGTGACCCTGCAGCAGCCTCGTGTGTCCTACTCTGTCTGTCCCTCTCCTCTCCTCTTTCCCCCCCCCCCCCATCCTGCGCCTTCTCACCTGGCCCCACGGGCAGGCTGCTGTGAGGAACGCAGCCTCTGCTCTCTCCCTATCAGATGCTGACTGCTATGGCTGGTGAGCCAGCTGCCTCTGTTCTGGCACCAGATTAGCCCCTGGTAGCCAAAAGCTGTTTGAGCCTCTTCGGCAGAATGTATTTTCTGTGGAGAAAAAAATATCTGTGGGACATATGAATTCTGCGCATGTGTGCATAATTTCCTCAGGAGTAGAGCTTGCATTGACTCTCTGGATCCCATGTTGATCTGGGTCAGTTTCAGTCAGTTTCTTAATAACTCTATTCTGTTCACCCAGACAGCAAGGTGATGCACACACCCATGTCTCTTAATCTGCCCTGAGAACAAATTTAATCCTTTTCCCCTCTATTGGTTAGCAATGCAAATTATGGGAGAAAACTGAGGCACACATAAGCCTCATAAAAATATTACAAAAAGTTCCTACTTTGTCACAGCATGTTCCTCACTCAAGTGAACAAAGCCTGCAAGAGAGAGTTTATTCCCTAAGTGCTGTTAACTATATGATTTATGACTGTCTTTTGTAGGATGGTTTCTATCTATCACTTCAGCATGGCGTGGACTGGTTTGCTGCAGTAATTGGAGTACCTCTGGAGAGGAAGTACAACACTGTCTTGTTTGGAGGTATGAATGAACCTGCAATCTAGTGCTGTTTTCAAGCTCTCTTCTATGGTAATGTTTTTATTTATGAACATCTTGTAAACTTATGTCACCATTATTAAATTGGGGCTTAGATACCACAGTACAAGATGCCCTTGAAGTACCCAAGAGAAGCAGATTATAAATATTTGGTAAATGGTACTGCTTATATGGAACTGAGAGCTCTTCACTAGTCAGGCAAGCAGTTCAACCTATTCCTCAGTAATGCTTCCTAGGCCAGCCCTGCTGTGCTTTACTACTTTCAGCACTGAGCTTCCCAGGAATGGAGGCAAATCAGCAGGGGGCTGTTGAGTGACTAGAGACTCACATTTATACCTCAGCCGGCAGCCACACTGCAGTGTCTATGGAAGGGGCATGGCAGCTGTTCTGCAGAGTGCAGTACTATTTGTTGCCACCAGGGCACTTCTGTTGTGACTGAGTCTTCTCTAGCTCCTCTGTGAGTCATTGCAGGCAGCAAAGCAGTGAATCAAGGGCTCTGAAAGGCTAATTCGGATTTGTTAATAGTGAGCAAGGGAAGGTAAGAGGCCTGTGTGTTGGGCCAGGTGTGTAAACAACCAAGTTCGCATTCTTGGCATAGGTTGTGGTGGTGTGGTTTAAGCTGTACTATCTGCATTACACTACCCTTCACTGGTGCTTCCCACTTCATACACCCAAGAGACGTGAGTGAAAATTTCAGGATTCTGGCTCAGAAGGGGGACCAACTGTTTCCCCTGCCGCCTTCCTCCCTTCTCTCTATGAGACAGAGGTAGTGAGGAAGGGGCACACTTGTAGGCGCACCAATCATTTTGGGCACCAGCTACCACAGCAAATGCGTGTCTGATGTTGGCAGCCATCTGTGATGACCACTGCTTATCATTGCAAATGTAATCATCTCCTTGTTGCTTCGTGCTTCCATCCTGCACCTGCCTGTACTCACCTGTTTTCTCTTGTCTCATACGTGGATTGTAAATCTCTTCAGGACAGGAACCGTCTTTTTGTTATATGTTTGTACAACGCTTAGCATAATGGAATTGAAGCTCATAGTTGCTCCTTCAATGCAAATAATAATAATTAATGTCCATCCAAATGAGAGAGAACCCTGTTGCCGTCACTTGTGAGCTAAAGTTGTAAGTGGGTGTATGGCTTTTGTTTTGTTTTGTTTCATTTTTTACTTTTTTGTTGTTGTGCAACCACAAAGAAATTATTCTCCCCCAGATACCCAAACACTTGAGGTGAAATCCTGATTCCTTTAAAGTCAAGGGGAGTTTTACCATTCAGTGGTGCAAAATTTAACCCATGGCTTCTGTGTGCATTTTCAGTTTTGATAGGTGGTCTAAGACAGACATATAAGGCAACTCTCTCCTTTAAAGAAAAAAACTATGACAACAAAGCATTTTCTTGGCAGTTTGTCGCAAAGGTATTGCAAATTAATGAGGGTACTGAGTTAGAGATGGCAAGAGAAGAGAGGAACCGAAGATCACAGGGACAGAATGTAGATTTCAAGGAACCTCTTCAGATATGTAGACTCTCTGCCATTATGTGAGGGTGTCACGTACCCCGATGTGTCTCACTGCTGCCTTTGATACCAAGGGGAGAAAAGATAAGCTAATTAAACGTGACAGATTCAAATTCAGTTAATCAAAAAACTACTTAAAAGGATTGTGTGTTATACTGACTGGCTGTTAAATCCTATATTATCCTCTCTCCGTGAACAGGAAGAGTTTTCAGTCACAGATAGCAAATACCAGAGAATTTGCATTTTACTGTCACACCCCTCCTTCCCCCATAAGTCTCATAGCTTTCCCATCTTGTTCTGGTTTGTCTGCATTTCCCTTTCCCTTGAAAACCCAGTTAAATTTAGTTAAATTACAACTTAGCCCCAATACTTTGGGGGCGTTTGCATTCCAAGGAGATAACTGCTGTTCATGGCCACAGTCTGACATTATAATTGTGTATCTTTTATATGTGTTTGAGTTGTTGATTTTTTTAAGGGCCATAGTGAAGTGATAGGCCTTAAACACTTACGCTGCCTTTGTTTTTAAAACTAAGGCAGCATGTTTAATGATTAAGTCTAATGATCAATCTTTTCTAGGTCTGATTGGCTCCATCTTTTCCATCCTGCAGTTTTTTTTCTCTCCGCTCACGGGCGCTGCGTCTGACTGCTTGGGGAGAAGGCCGATCATGTTGTTGACAGTGGTATGTCTGGCAGCCTGACTAGAATCGGCATAAATCAAATGCACAGAGGGAGGCCAGAGTGGTTAGTGCACAGCACTGTCCTGACCATTGCTGACTCCCCTGGCCAAGTCACTTGATCAAACTTGGGGGGTCTAACATTAGGTACTTGGGGCCAGATTTTAAAAGGTGCAGATAGGCACCTAGTGGGATTTTCAAAAGTGCTTATTTGTATCTTTTAGGCAACTCAATACCATTGACGTTCTAACACAGGGATCAGCAACCTGCAGCCCGCCAGGGTAAGCCCCCTGGCAGGCCGGGCCAGTTTGTTTACCTGCCGCATCCGCAGGTTCGGCCGATCGTGGCTCCCACTGGCTGCGGTTCGCTGCTCCAGGCCAATGGGGGCTGCGGGAAGCGATGTGGGCCGAGGGATGTGCTGGCCACTGCTTCCCGCAGCCCCCATTGGCCTGGAGCGGCGAACCGCAGCCAGTGGGAGCCATGATCGGCCGAACCTGCGGACGCAGCAGGTAAACAAACCAGCCGGGCCCACCAGGGGGCTTACCCTGGCGGGCCACGGGCCAAAGGTTGCCAATCCCTGTTCTAACATGTAAGATCACACCACCTGTACAAGTGCCTACATGTGGATTTAGGTGCTTGGCTTTAGGCACTCAGTCTGAAAAGGTTGGACTTAATCTTTTTGTCCCTGAGTTCTCCATCTGTATAACAGGGATAATAATATTATGTACTCCAGCCCCTTGTAAAATACCTTGGGATCTTTGATTGGCAAGCACTTGACACAGAAGTGCAACATATTGTTTGTTTATTGTATTAATGAACATTCACCAAACAGTTTCTCTGGTAGCTGTTACAAGTTTAAATTTAGGGCTCTGATTATAGGTATAATACAGTGCAAGTATGAACATGCATAAGGGATCTCGGCAGCAAATGACATACACAACCCATAATCCAATAAAGTCTTTGCAGATTAATACATTAAGCATGTGTGAGTTCAATTATTATTCACCAAAACTGAGGGCTAAAATTGACTTTCAGGTCAGTGGATTTTTTCTCTTTTTTTGTCTTAGAATTTTTCTGGGTTGCAGATTTTATTTAAACATTTTAATTATATTGGAAACCATTTCAGTTGCTGTCTTGTAAACAAAATGGAGCAAGCTGTACATAGGTGTTTTAAACACCTTTCAATGCATAAAAAGAATAGATTTTGCTTCAGACAAACTTTCTCCTAACATAATGTACAATAGTGGATTATGTGAAATTATTACAGATGGATTCTCCTTATTGGATTTTTACTGTCTGACATTCAGTGTAGTACATGTCTGGTGAAATGCCAGTTTATTCAAGAAACCATTTGGTGTTTCATGACTAATGGAGCAGACATTGATTTTGCTTTTCAAACATTAGTCTAGCTAGAAAATAATCCTAAAATGATGCTGATTTTACTGTTTTATGTAAAAGAAATCTCCTCTTCTCTTTGCAGGTGGGGTTGATAGCATCATATGCACTCTGGGCTATCTCTAGGAGTTTTGGTATTTTTCTTCTGTCCAGAGTCCTAGGTGGAATAAGTAAAGGGAATGTTAGCCTGTCCACTGCTATAATTGCTGACCTGCACTCTCCAAAAGCTAGGAGCAAGGGCATGGTGAGTTACAAATGCTGGCTATACGAATGGGATTTCTTGTTAATTTTTCATCAGAGTTGCATGTTTTGTTCCTTCTGATGTATTTTCACTGATCAAGTGATAATGATGACTTACGTTTGTAGAGTGCCTTTCTTCCAGAAGGATGCCAAAGCACTTTACAAATTGACTTACCAACTTTATTTGAGTCATTTCACCCGCTGGTGAAATGCAACCAACTCTGGCGTGGAAAGCAATACTTGTAAAGCATTGTAGCAACTGTTAAAGTGTCAGTACACTTCCTGTACTATAATGTTTATCTAACTGAAACTATAGGGTGAATTTTTGGTAGGCAGAATGCTATAATCTCTGTATCCTGACTAACTTGCACTTGGGGAAAATATGTGGAGATTTTTAAATTCAACAATAATATCGAGTGCTGATACAGTGCTTTTCATTTTCAAAGCACTTTCCACACAATAATCCTCACTATATTCCTGTGTGGTAGTAAACCAATAGTACTATTCTTATTTTACAGATTGCGAATTTGAGGCAGAAATACTAAGAGGCTATACTCAGGCCCAAGGGGGATTCAATTGCAAACAGAGTTAGAACTCTGGTGTTCCCATTTCAGTCCTGTACTCAGACAGCAAGTTGTGAGGCCCTAGATTTTTTTTTTAAATGTCTCTTCTTAAAGACGCTGGACTAAATTCTGTGCTAAGTCCCATTGAAGCCAGTGTGTGTGCACAGGGTATAAATCGGCACTGTATTTAGCCTCCTTCCTCCAGCATTATAGCTCCGTTCTGGTGCATTGATTTAATGCTGAACTGGAGGGAAGACAGCTACCTAATGAGGCATCTTTACTATTTCCTGCACCATCATAGGTTTTTCTTAGAATCCGCCAATCCTAATTCTGCCCTAGCTAAAGCCTGCTCACCTTTATCTAACTTGTATCTATAGGGCAATAGCTGGGAATTGCAGAATAACCATGGGGGATGAGAAACAACATAATTGCCACCAAGGTGGTACACATGATGCGCTGACACCATCCTACACTGATCAGCTTTACAATCTGAAAGCACATCCCCAGGCTGTATGGTTGTAGACCCGCTTTAGGTGAATAAATCCTGAACTGAATGAGCACATGGTTTGCCTTCTCCTCTTTCTTTATTCAAAGGAGCCTTAGTAGTGGAAATGATTCCTGGGTGCCCCTTTACCATGCTGAAAAGTGGCATGGCCACCAGGGATTTGGAGCAATCACATTTTCGAATTGCTCCACTCCGGCTCCGGGCACAAACCTACTGCTCCGTGCTCCAGCTCCAGGCTCCGCTCCAAAGACCTGATGGCCAGTTATTGAATGGTAGCCCATTTTATTTTCTGCCCAGTCATGAAAGCTTCAGCTCTGTTGCAGTTATCTCTGCCTTGCCATTCATTGTTGTCTGCCACCCACTTGCCCCTTCCCTCGAGGTGGTTGTGGAGTTTTTTGGCATTTGCTTCATGGATGTTTAGCAAGAGACAGAATAGCTTTAGAACTGACTCTCTGAACTGGATCAAAAGGTGTTTAATTCCATTACCTGCATAATTGATCACGCTTGATGTTGTGTTAGCATTTGGCACAACAATTTAGCTTCTGTCAGCAGATGACAGACCTAACAGTTATCAAGTTTTACCACACACACACACACACAAAACATTCTTGGTCATGAATAAATCTATGTCTAAAACTGCAAGTTTACTATGTCTCAACAGGCAATGATTGGTGTTGCTTTCTCACTTGGATTTACCGTGGGTCCTATGATTGGAGCTTACCTTGCCATGGAAACAGGGAAAGGAGAAGTCTTCTATCTTCGGTCAGCTTTGCTTGCGCTCATGTTTGCTGTTGCTGACTTAATTTTCATCTTCTTCCTGCTTCCGGAGACACTCCCCAAAGAAAAACGGGTAAAATATGCTGAGAGTGGCTCTGAAAATCCTTATTTCCTAAAGGCAAGGGCAGGACTGGAAATTATTGAAACAGTGGAAATGTATGGGGAGGGACAGAAACTCTCTGGAACCTGATGGCTCAGGGATTTGGTTCAGTCCTTAGACCAGAAGTTAAACCCACCTAAATTGGTGATGACAGAAAGTAGCAATTGTGATTATCAGTCATGTCCTAGGTACTGCAGTGCATCAAAAATGCTTAGATAGTTACCACTTAATTTCTGTTGGGTCTGCTAAACTTCAAATTCTTCAGATACTGATGGGGCCAATAGACAAGCCCTAGAATACTGTGTCACCCTGAGCTGGGCCAATCTAATTTGAGAATTTCAGACAACAACATTCTAACGCAATCATGAAAATACAGTGAAATTTGTTTAGGACATGATTTCTCCAATTAGCCAAAGCAGGCCATAAATTGGTTGTCTAGTCTAAACTAATCAGGATACATCTGTCAATAACAGTCTGGGAATCCCTTTCTAATTGTCTGCCAATATTTATAATGTGCTCATCATTGTAGTGCCTAAGTATGAGACTAAAAATACCAGGAATGCTCTACTTGGTGTGGGAAGGATGGAGATTTCTGTCTCTCATTTGAAATATGAACAAGAACTCCAACTTTGAGTGCATTATTAATTCTCCATTATTGCTGCACCAACATTTGATAGACACTGGATGAAATTTTCAACAGCACCTAAATCCCATTTTCAGAAGTGATTTAGGAGCCTGAGTTCTGTAAAGTCTTATTGCAAGTTAGAAGTTTAAGGGCCCAGTTTTTGTTTAAAGGCATTTAGGCATCTAAAGGGGAGTTAGGCATCTAGTTGTTTTTGAAAATCCCACTATATGTCTATCTGTGTCTTTAGGCACCTAAATACATTCTGAAAATCTGGCCCCCAAGTGCCTAAACCACTTCTGAAAATGAGTTTTAGGCTGTCAAAAAATAAGACCTTACTCTGTGGTATAGGTACTTTTGAAAATTTTACCCAGAATTAATAATTCCTGCCTCATTCTTTGGCCCAGAAGAGGATTATTATAACTGAGCATCAACACAGAATCAGCAATTCTTGCTTTTGAAAAGAAAATCCCCATCTTTTTGCCTGACACTTTATTTTTGATAAAGGACTTTAGCAGCAGCAGGGGACCATTCTCCTGAGGCCACGTTACTGTCCATGATGTATCTGGAACGCAGAGGAGGCTGTTTGGGTCTGTGGTGCAGAATATTGAACAGTATTCATCAGAAATTCTTCAAATGGCTTCTGGTCATTAAAAATGTTTCAAAATGGGTCAGGGCCGTCCTCTAGGATTTATGGGGCCCTACGCAGTATTATTACACTGGTGCCCCTATGCTGGCACAACAGGTACCCCTACGCCGGCACATTCGGCTCTGCGAATACCCTGCCTTCTGCCTAGTAAGGAGACTGCAGCATGCACTGGGTGTGTGGAAGCCGACCCATTCTTACCTGCTGTCCCGGTCATAGGCACGGACTGTGTGGGTGGGTGCTCTGGGACTGGAGCACCCACGGGGAAAATTTAGTGGGTGCAGAGCACCCACCAGTGCCAAGCGACTCCCCTCTGCCCCCTTCCCCCATGCCTCTCGTGAGCCAGCGGCCCCACACTTACCAGCTCCTCCCCCTCCCTCGCAGCACTTCCTGCGTTCAAGCTCCAGGAGGGAGGGAGAGGAGCTGGCACAGGGCGCGCTATGGGGAGGAGGCGGGGTGAGGGGTGGAGCAGGGGCGGGAAGAGGCGTGGCAGAGGCTTGGGGGAAGGGATGGCGTGGGAGCGGGCCTGGAGCGGAGTGGAGGGGCGGGGGTGTCAAGCACCTCCGGCAAGATGAAAAGTTGGCACCTATAGTCCCAGTGGTGCCCCAAAATTTTGGGTGCCCTACGCAGCCGCGTATGCTGCATATGCCTAAAGACGGCCCTGAAACAAGTTCCTCTGTAAGTCCCTGGAGAGAGAAACTTGTAGCACTGGACCAAATTCAGCCCTGGGTGTAAGTAGGTAAAACGCCATTTATTTTAGGACTTGCAGCAGGGCTTGCTCATTATCATTGTCTCTGTCTCTCCCTCTAAGCAGCACCCAGCCCTTTAAACATACCCTCCATTTATAAGGCCCTTGTGGAATGGAGAGCCCTCTGTTTCTCTGTTTGGGCATTTAGAATAGCACAGGAAAATTTGCCTGTGCTATTCCAGCCATGCCAAAAACTTTAGACCTTCCCTAAGTGATGCAGCAGGGTGTGTCATGTGAAATGGCAGTTCCTTTATTCCCCTGCTCTGATTTTTTTATGGCTCTTTCATGCATCATGTGGTCTGAAATCCTAACTAAGGACTTTGACACTTTTTCCTTGTGTACGTTTAAAAATTCAAACTCTTCCTTTTGCATGTTTATGGCAGATGGACTCTCTTTGTAGGGCTATGGACTCTCAGGGCTATGGACTCTCTTTGTAGACAGAGATGGTGTGAGAGTTCATTAGCTAAGGTCTGGACAGTGCTTTGGAGATATAAAGTGCGTCCGTATTATTATGCAGGGCTCTTCAAACCACCTCATGGCTCCCCATGCCTGCCTCATGAAATTATGATTTAGTCCCGCCTTAATGCCTCAAAGAAACCACTGCATTTAGCAATGGTGATTTCATATATTTAATAGTTTTCTCCTATTATCCCCACCTTGATTTTTAAATCCAAATCCTTTGATGGGGAGGCAGTAATTGACTCCACAGAGCAATCTATTGTGGGATCACAGAAGGCTGTTGCTAAGGTGAGGCATAAGCAGCAAGGGTTGATGAAGTCTTAAAAAGCAGAGATTCCCCTCAGTGAAAAATTAGCAGATAAAAAATACAGACCATATTAGCACAATGTTTCTAGAAAGGATTTTTTTTTTTCCTCATGGTTTCCCAGTAGGTGTCAGTGACTGGTTAAAAGGGCTGCAAATGCAAACAACAAAGCCATCACTTATAGCTACGCATTGGATTGTTTGTGTGATACAGATCATGTATCTGATTGCACATGTTGCATGTATTTCAATAGCCCTAGGGGACCTGATCTTTGGGGCGTCTAGGTGCTAGTGTAATGCAAAGAAATAATAATATATGCCTTATAAATATGCAAGGCCGGAGGAGCCTCTTTGGACAATAGGGAAGTGAAGATTGGTGAATGGAACAGAGGCAAACTTGTCCTGTCCATTCTTAATCACAAAAGAGGTAAAGTCAAAGAGGAGAAATGCTGTTATCTGCTGGTTATTTTTATTTGGCCCTGACACGTATCCTGGCTTCAGGGTGAAATGGGTATAAGCTAACCAATAGCCAAAATCAGTCCATAGGTGCTTGGGGTAAAATTGTGCACACAAACCCCTTGTTTGTATGTGTGTATCTGGTAGACATGCCATTAGCTGATTGCAGAGTTTGTGTATGCACTTGTGTATGGAGAACATTTTCTCATGTGGCCTATGGTGTCAAGTCTGGTTAGAGGTAAAACCTTGCATTCCGCTTTCTGTGAAAGGTTTTGGTATTTTTTTGTTTTTTTGTTTGTTTGTTTTTGTTAGGAATGTTCCACCTTTTGGCTACCAAGGGCCGGTTTTGAAGCACATTTTCATGCATTCAAAACATGAGGATTGTTGGCAGTGGGTTGTGCAAACTAATTCATCCTGCTCCAGTTCATACAAGCGAGCTACAGTTGTCTCTCTCTCCTTAGGTATCTTCCATGATGTGTGGATTTCAGGCAGGGATTGACTTGCTTAGTCCGCTGGCTTTGTTTCAGTTCTCTGCGGTCACCAGAGGAAAGGACTCCCCTTCAAGGGAGAGTAAGTGCTGCTTGGTTTTTCACATTATGCCATAATATGTTCCCTTGATGTGGTGGTGATTTCTATATATGCTTTTTCTCCCTTTATTTTGACCATTTCAGAAGCAACCAATCTTTCAGACCCAAGTTAACTATTTACAAAATGGGAGTTGCAAGCTGCATTGGGTGTTGACCAGGGCTTTGTTATCTCCAAGGGACATAGGCACCGACTCCGTGGGTGCTCCGGGTCTGGAGCACCCCCGGGGAAAAATTGGTGGGTGCTCAGCACCCACCGGCACCTCCCCGGCAGCCCCGGGGCCCGCGCCCAGCTCACCTCACCACCGGGAGACGTTCCGGGGCCCCGCCCCCGACACCGGGTGACGTTGCGTCGGCATTGGGGGCGGGGCCCGGCGTCGGAGGCGGGGCCCCGCAATGTCGCCCAGCGTCAGGGGCAGAACCCGGCGTCAGGAGTGGGGCCCCAACGCCGGGTGTCAGCCCCCACTGGTGCCGCCGGAAGTTGGCGCCTGTGCCAAGGGATGGCTTTGAGGTTTTATGTCAGGGGTTTGGAGCCACTCTCTTTTCCATCATGCCTTCTCCGTTCTGCGTGGGCATTAGTTGTAGGTACATCACAGCAAATTAAATGACCTAAAGAGACAGATCAAGCCATGAGTTGGGTAACCTTGATTCTTCTTCGAGTGATTGCTCATATGTATTCCAATTAGGTGTGCGCGCGCGGCGTGCACGATCGTTGGAAGACTTTTACCCTAGCAACACTCGGTGGGCCGGCTGGCGCCCCCTGGAGTGGTGCCATTGCGGTGCCTGCTATATACCCCAGCCGGCCCAGCGCCCTCTCAGTTCCTTCTTACCGCCCGTGACGGTCGTTGGAACTGTGGAGCTAGCTGATCTCCACCTCCCTAGTGCAGTTAGCACTCGTTTATCTTGTTGATAGTTTTTAAGTACTTCTTAAGTAGTTGTTAATAGTTTACTGATAGTTCGTGTGTTGTAGTTAGTGTAAATAGTAGTGGGAGATAAGGGTTTTTTTCCCCTGTCTCCCTCCCGGTACCCTGTCAATGCGTGGCTCTCTGGGATTCAAGCCATGCTCGGCCTGTTTGAAGCCGATGCCCACGGGGGACCCCCACGACTCCTGTCTGAAGTGCCTCGGAGAGTCCCACCTTCCAGATAAGTGCCGTATCTGTAAGGCTTTCAAGCCTCGAACCAAGAAGGAGCCGGACTTTCATTTGAAGCAGCTCCTCTTGGAAGCCTCTCTTAGCCCGATGTCGGCCCTGCACTGCAACCCGGTACCAAGCTCCGCAGCCGGTCTGGCGCCGGCAGCCCCGGAGTGTCCGAGCTCCAGTAAAGAGCCTCGACACCGAAAACCTCAGGCCGGGACACACACACACACACACACACACACACCCCGTGCTCCCTGGTCATTCAATCTGTGAACGAGAGGGAGAGGAATGGCCAACAGGCACCCGCCCCTAAGTCCAAGGATGCCAAGCGCCTGGACTTGTTTGGCAGAAAGGTCTACTCGGGGGGCGCCTTCAGCTCAGAGCTGCTAACCAGCAAGCACTCCTGAGCCGATACAGGTACAACACCTGGAACTCCATGCAAAAATTCAAAGAACTTGTACCCCAGGAGTCCAGGCAGGAGTACGCAGCACTGATTGAGGAGGGCAAGAAGGTGGCCAGAACGTCGCTGCGGGCCTCCTTGGACATAGCCAACTCAGCCGCCAGGGCAATAGCTTCAGGAGTCGCCATGCGGCGTATCTCCTGGCTTCAGTCTTCCACCCTCCCTCTGGAGGTCCAGCATACCATCCAGGACCTACCATTCGAGGGGTGGGGTCTGTTTTCGGAGAAGACTGATGCGAAGTTGCAGACCCTAAAAGACGGTCGCACCATCATCCGCCCACTGCGGATGCACACCCCAGCCACGCAGTGCAGATCCTTCCAGCCCGTCGCGCAGCGTCCCTACACCGTACCCGCGCCACGGCAGGACTTCTCGAGGAGACCACGTGGCAGGGGCGGTAGAAGGCGGCAGCCCGGTCGCCAGAATGGCCACAGCCAGGGCTCCCACAAACAGTCGTTGGGGCCCAAACAGAACTTTTGAAGGGACGCCTGAGGGCGGAGTACCAGTCTCAGTTCACGATCCTTTCCCCCCCTTCCGAGACCGTCTTTCCCATTTCTTCCGTGCGTGGTCGAATATCACCACGGACTGTTGGGTCCTACGCACGGTGGAAAGCGGATACCACCTTCAGTTTGTCTCCCCCACTCCCTCCCACCCTCCTTCCCTGTCCCTCTTCAGGGACCCTTCTCATGAGCAACTCCTATTTCAGGAGGTCCAAACGCTCCTCTCCATAGGGGCAATAGAGGAGGTTCCAAGGGAATTCAGGGGCAAGGGTTTTTACTCCCGCTATTTCCTAATCCCCAAATCAAAAGGGGGGCTACGCCCTATCTTGGACTTGCGGGGACTCAACAAATGTATGGTAAAGTTGAAGTTCCGCATGCTTTCCCTGGGTACCATTATCCCTTCTATGGATCCTGGAGACTGGTACGCTGCCCTCGACATGAAGGACGCGTATTTCCATGTCACAATCTACCCTCCACACAGACGCTTCCTCCGCTTTGTGGTAGACCAAAGGCACTTCCAGTTTGCAGTTCTTCCCTTCGACCTCTCCACGGCACCACGCGTGTTCACCAAGTGCATGGCCGTTGTGGCGGCTGCCCTTCGTCGGCAACGGATTCAGGTGTTCCCCTATCTCGACGACTGGCTTATCCGCGGCAACTCCAGCAGCCAAGTCCAGTCGCACATTCTGATGGCCTTGAGCATGTTCAATCAGCTCGGCCTGCTCCTGAATGTAGAAAAGTCCACTTTGGAGCCAACCCAAAGGTTAGACTTTATAGGGGCAGTACTGGACTCGACTCTCGCCCGAGCTTTTCTGCCAGAGGCACGCTTTCAGGCCCTCATAACCATCATACGCGGCCTTCAGAGCTTCCCTACCTCGACGGCTCGCAGCTGCCTCAGCCTCCTCAGTCACATGGCGTCCTGCACGTTCGTGACTGCTCATGACAGATTACGCCTCCGTCCACTCCAGGCATGGCTCTCGTCTGTATACCGTCCACGCAGAGACAGCTTGGACTTGGTTTTGACAGTACCACCGCAGGTCCTAGCCTCCCTGAACTGGTGGCTAGACCCCAAGAAAGTGCTGGAAGGGGTGCCATTCCATCCGTCACAGCCATCCCTAGCCCTAACCACAGACGCATCATCCCTCGGCTGGGGAGCCCATCTGAAGGGCCTCCAAACACAGGGCCTGTGGTCGGCGCAGGAATTAGCCCTGCATATCAACGTCAGGGAACTGCGGGCAGTGCGCCTTGCCTGCCAAGCCTTCGCCCAGCATCTGCAGGGTCATTGTGTCGCCATCCTCACGGACAATACGACAGCCATGTATTACATCAACAGGCAAGGAGGGGCACGCTCCTCCCCACTCTGCCAAGAAGCAATGCGGTTGTGGGAGTTCTGCATAGCCCACTCCATTCATCTGGTGTCCTCCTTTCTCCCAGGGGTCCAGAATACCTTGGTGGACCGCCTCAGCAGATCCTTTCAGGCACACGAGTGGTCCATTCGGCCGGATATTATCCACTCTGTCTTCCGGAGGTGGGGATTTCCCCACGTAGACCTGTTCGCGACTCGCGAGAACCGGAAGTGCCACGCGTTCTGCTCACTCCAGGGACGCTCCCCAGGCTCCCTGACGGACGCTTTTCTCCTGCCTTGGTCAGGCCACCTGTCCTATGCCTTCCCACTGGTGCCGCTGGTCCACAGAGTCCTGCTCAAATTACGCACGGACAGGGCCCGCCTAATCCTGATTGCCCCAGCGTGGCCCAGGCAGCACTGGTACACCACTCTCCTAGAGCTCTCGGTGTCCACCCCGATCACTCTCCCGCTGTGGCCAGACCTGATTACTCAACAGCACGGCAGGCTCTATCATCCCGACCTGCAGTCTCTCCACCTCACAGCGTGGCTGCTGCATGGCTGAACCCATCCGAGCTCCACTGCTCCGACCCGGTGCAACAAGTCTTGCTAAGTAGCAGGAAGCCCTCTACCAGGTCTACCTACTTAGCCAAGTGGAAATGTTTTTCCTCCTGGTGCGGCCCTCGGGGTGTCAACCCTTCGCAGGTGCCGGTGCATACCATTCTGGACTACCTCCTGTCTTTGAAGGAGCAGGGTCTGGCACTTTCCTCGCTAAAGGTCCACCTGACGGCAATCTCGGCCTTTCACCCTGGCGAGAATGGGCGCTCGATCTTTTCCAACCCCATGGTTAGCAGGTTCCTCAAGGGGTTAGAACGTCTATACCCGTTGGTTCGCCGTCCGGTCCGCACTTGGGACCTCAACCTTGTCATAACCAGGCTCATGGGGGCCCCATTCGAGCCTATGGCCACCTGCTTGCTCCTGTACCTCTCCTGGAAGACAGCCTTCCTCGTGGCCATCACCTCGGTGAGGCGCGTCTCTGAACTCAGAGCGCTCACTTCGGAACCCCCTTACACGGTGTTCCACAAGGACAAGGTACAGCTGCGACCACACCCGGCCTTCCTGCCCAAGGTAGTGTCGGCCTTTCATATTAACCAGGACATTTTTCTGCCCGAAGCCGCATGCCTCTTCAAGGGAGCAGCAACTCCATTCCTTGGACGTCCGTAGGGCCCTCGCCTTCTACATCGAGCGGACAAAGCCCTTTCGGAAAACGACTCAGCTATTCATCGCCGTGGCAGACCGAATGAAGGGCCTCCCGGTCTCCTCCCAACGCATCTCCTCCTGGATCACGTCATGCATCCGGACGTGTTATGACTTGGCTGGTGTTCCCACCATGCATCCTACTGCCCACTCCACCCGAGCTCAAGCCTCGTCCTCCGCCTTCCTGGCGCACATACCTATATAGGAGATATGTAGGGCAGCAACTTGGTCATCGGTGCACACCTTTGCCATTCACTATGCCATAGTTCAGCATTCCAGGGAGGACGCTGCCTTTGGAACAGCGGTCCTACACTCTGCAGTATCACAATCCGACCCCACCTCCTAGGCAAGGCTTGGGAGTCACCTAATTGGAATACATATGAGCAATCACTCGAAGAAGAAGAGACGGTTACTCACCATAGTAACTGTTGTTCTTCAAGATGTGTTGCTCATATCTATTCCAAACCCGCCCTCCATCCCCACTGTCGGAATAGCTGGCAAGAAGGAACTGAGAGGGAGCTGGGCTGGCTGGGGTATATAGCAGGCACCGCAATGGCGCCACTCCAGGGGGCGCCAGCTGGCCCACCGAGTGTTGCTAAGGTAAAAGTTTTCCGACAATCGTGCACGCCACGCGCGCACACCTAATTGGAATAGATATGAGCAACACATCTCGAAGAACAACAGTTACTACGGTGAGTAACCGTCTCTTCCACAGTGCCAGGCTGGAAACCAGGAATGCCAGATCCTGAGGCATAGGCACAGACTTCATTGGCCTTGGCGTGCCCACATGAAAAAATAGTGGGTGCTCAGCACCCACTAGCCACTGCTCTTCGGCCACACTGCCAAACAGCTGTTTGGCAGCTCAGGGAGGGGCTTGGGGGAGAGTGGTGGGCGGGGGCCTCAGGGAGGAGGTAGAGTGGGCGCGAGGAGGGAGTGTGGCAGGGGCAGGAAGAGGCGGGTGAGGGTGGGGCCTCGGGGGGAAGGGGCAGAGTGGGGGTGGAGCATCCCCAGGAAAAAATTAGAAGTCAGCACTTATGTCCTGAGGCATTGTTCTCTAGCTTCAGATTGGAATTTTGATTTCAAACTTCCCCTCTCGAAGTTTGGGGATGTTCAGACACAGGGCTTTGGCTGGGCCTTTCTCTGAGTAAAGGTGTTTGGAATTTGCCGGTCATACCAGTGAGTTAATCTGTCCTTCCAGCTACTGGAATGGTGGAAAGGAATAGTGTTAGACACATGAAATGTATCTTATTCTTAACTGTGTGTAGCATAAAACCATATAAAACCATCTCCATCGACTTCTGTAAAGCATAGGACACCTCCTTTTTCAAGGCCAATTTCAAACCACCTACACTCTATAACTGATCACTTCCACTAATGCCCAAGAAATAGACCAACAACATTTGCATCCATATTCGTCCTGTAAAACAGAGGGATTAAATGAAAGAAAACATTGAGGGCTAAATGTTGCAGGTAGTGGAGGGGAAGTCTTTACCCATTGGCTTTTTTCCAGTAGGAAGAGAACCTTAATGATATGACTGAGTGTTCACTTCCTTGGAAGTTATTGCTCTTATTTTTCACTTTAATCCCTAAGGGCTGGTGTACACTACCACTTAAATTGATGTAATTTATACGTTGCTCAGGGGTGTGAAAACAACACCCTCCTGAGCAATGTAAGTTACATCGACTTAAAGCCGTGTCCACACAGTGCGATGTCAGTGGGAGACGCTCTCCTGCCGACATAGCTTCCGCCTTGCGCAGAGGTGGAGTTTTTATACCCGACGGGGGAGCACTGTCCCGTGGCGTCTTCACCAGACATGCTACAGCAGTGCAGCTGCACCGATGTAGCACAGTAGTGTAGACTTGCCCTCATACTCTAGTCACAGAAATGGGGCCAGAGTCTAATCTCTGGTGTGTGGCATGTGAATATTTAATATGAGCATCGGAAATAAGTCCTGGCCCCTTTTTATGTAAGTGGTACTGAATGTTGCTTTTGTTATCTTTTTTTAAAATGGTACGTATGGTGTAGTGTCTCCTTCTCTCTTTTTTTTTTTTATTTAGACCTTCAGAATCTCAAGGTCCTGGGCCTAGTTTATTTCCTTTATCTCTTCCTGTTTTCTGGTCTTGAATACACATTGAGTTTTCTCACCCATCAGCGATTCCAGTTCAGCAGGTACAGTGTGCTTAGAAGAGATGTGCTGTGTACACTCTAGTGTTTCTTTGTTCATTGTTTTCCCAAGAGACCTTCTTAAGACTTCTCTTATTTTTCAAGGGTGCCTTTTAATGATAAGCGTTAACATGCTACAAAACTGCATTCTGTTACAAACTGATTTCTAATGCTCCAAGTTTTCTCTTTATAAGCCAGGAAGAATAGTTGAAATACAGACACATCTATCAGGAAAGCAAATACTCTGAAATTATAATTAAAAATTTAAAGAAAAATTGATGTGCAGAGATGGAATCAAAACAAATGGAAAATGTACGGTGAATTTGTGCTTAACTGGCCTGGCTGTATTGATTCATGTAAAGTTACCCAAAGAGCTTTTCTGTGCCAGCATGTATCTTGAGGCTTAAATAAAGCAGAATGGATATAGGGGTTAGCTATGTGATTATATTTGCTCAGCAGAGTTCTGTATTATATATAGTGTGCAAACCCTTATGTAATGCAACTTCTGGTTCGCTGAATTCCTTTAATCAAACCCTGTTGTACTCTTTCATATTATTAGTCTCTTCTTGAAAGCAGTTTAAATGCTGGCTTGTAGAGAGAGTCCCAACTTGGGGCCAGATCTTGCAGCATTTTTCCCATGAGTAGTCCTTATCCCTGGTTGGTTTTGTTTCTGGATATTCTTTCTATTCCTGTCTTTACCTCATCATAATATGATTTACAAAGATCTTTCTATGTCACTGAAAGCCTTTTCCTTTGTGATAATCCTGCTGCTTCTGCGCAGTTCATTCAGTGATATAATGACTATCCGCTGTTTAGATATATCACTCTTATGACCATGATCATGACTGTGTTATGACATCCTTGAATGAACTGGCCAGGAGGACAAGCTAGTTATGTAGGTAAAAGTTGATACAATCCAAATACTTTGGAAGCCAATGGTGATGAGAGAGGATCAGCCCAGGAATTATGTTTTGCCCAAACTTGTATCTTTTTAATTTAAAATTTGTAAGTGGTTTATTAAAGATGTTGTATCTTCTACAGAATGCCTACCCTTGGGCTGCCCTAGGAATGCCTTAGATAGCAGCAGGCTAAAGTGAAGAGCTCTATATCTCTGAGCAATCCAATCTACCTTTATTTTTTTATTTTGATTAAATATCCATCTCTTTCATTTAGGAAATTTAGGTTACCTCGTTATCTCTAGCCTGAATCTTCCCTGCACTTTTATATCTGCCTCTGGACATTTCCACTGCTTGCATCCGAAGAAGTGGGTATTCACCCACGAAAGCTTATGCTTCAATACCTCTGTTAGTCTATAAGGTGCCACAGGACCCTTTGTCGCTTCTACAGATCCAGACTAACACGGCTACCCCTCTGATATTTAGAAAATAGTAATCTAGATCTAAGGGGAAGACTTTGTGTGTGACTGTTAGCCATGTATAGTTTGTGCTTTCCCCTCTCTCCAACCCCTTCTAGTATGCAGCAAGGCAAGATGTTTTTCTTTATTGGGATGACAATGGCTGTGATCCAGGGCGGCTACACTCGCCGAATCAGACCAGGATGTGAAATCAAAGCCGTAAAAAGGGTATATTTCTCTTTTAAACATATGTTATTTGTATTTACTCCATTTCTTCTCGACTCTGACATGCTACTTTTTAATCAATAAAGCAACCAGAGGGCATTTTATGGATGTAACTGTACCGGGGATTAAAATCAGAGGGATGGAGTGAGCTTCGTTTTGACTTCATCAGTAAATCTAAGTGACTTCTCTAGGCCGTTTCCTAACGCTTCTAATTGAATGGGCATGTTTTGTCTGTTAACACTGTAGTGACATTTTTCAAGCAGACAAAACATTAAAACATATGAACCATCTCCCACAATACCGAAGCTTCTTTCCCTCGAATATATTATTTAACATTTTTGTAGTCTAAGTTCTTGATAGCCGCTGACACGGCCGAGAGTTAGCCCAGTTCACACACAGGCTCAAGTCTATGTGATCTGAGGAGTATATTTTCCAGTGATTTCTGGTGTGGTTTAGTGGTGGAACACAGGACTAAGAGTCAAGAACTCCTGAATTGTAATCCCATCTCTGACTGCCTTTCTGGCACTGGGTAAATCATTTTAAGGGATGCTATCAGTTTTGAAATCTAGTCAATTTCCTTCAGGCATGGTTAACTCTAGTAACTCAGACGTGAATCTGGGTCAGTATCGTGGGTGTGGTTCCTCTTTCGCAGAGTGAAAACAGCAATTCAGCTATGCTTGAATTGTAAACCATGTGAGAGAGTTGGGGAAAAATTAAAGCTCTCCTTTGTGAATCACATGGTGGAACCTGGGGGAGAGCACAATATGGGAGCAGAGATCTACTGCACAGCAGGAAGAGGGGAATCTTGTCCTGTTTCTTTTTACCTTGGGGTGGATGGTGTTCTTTGAACTCTAAGGATCTTCTTCCCCTGCACCATGGTGACTAACCCTCAAGCTGATGAGGGGCGGATGCAGCATCTCCTAACATCCATTAGCACTACCAGGAGAAGGGGGACAAAACGCTTCTATTGCTCTAATCTACACAAGCTTCTTTTCCAGTTCTGCCAATCTTGCCTGGGCATTCTCTACCTCTGCATCCTCAGTGACACAATCTCCACTGCCCCAACACCTAACAGGAAATAAATCTCCCATGAGTAAAAACAACTGACCAATCTAGAAAGGGAAACGTGACAACATGGGAAATGTCTCCGTAACTTAAATATAGCCCCTCTCAGCAGCAGTGCAGTGCCAAGAAACCTAGGATTAGGCTTTTATGATGAATATGGCTTTAGATGTAATAGAGAGACACTAATTCTGCATTTTTTTTTATTTTTTTTTTAGGCTATAATGCTGCTGATTCCAGCTTTCTTGTTAATTGGCTGGGCTGGTAATGTGACGGTGCTGAGCACTGGACTGTTGCTCTATTCTTTCGGTGAGCTATTCAAATAGTTCCCAATAGGCATTGAAGCCTAAGCATGGCAAATCAGTTTCATAGATTTCCTCACCCTGTTTAATAAAGATGTACTTAAGGCTTCATGGAATAGGTAATAAAAGTTGACTTTCTTGCTTATAAAACCTGGAAGGAATCGCAGCTCTGGGTTATTCTGATGCTAATTGTATCCCTAGAAGTTGTCATGGTGATGTTTGTAAATGTCACCAGCACTCATCTTGTCTCAGCTGACTGGGAAGCATTTCAGATTCTTTTTCTCTCCCAGACCTAGAGACAACTTGTATATTAAATAAAAATACCCCAGCTTAGTAAAAGGCAGGTAGCTTTGCTTTTCAGAACTGCGACAGCCACATTATTCATTACACCTTGGAGGCTGGGCTGAGGAGAGCTACATAACTATCTGTCAGAGCAGGAATGAGACGTGCTGTATATAAACACTCTGATTTATGCTACAACACAGTCAAGGGAGGACTTAGCCAACAGTATCATTTTCTGCTCTCCTGCCTTGCTAACCGCAGGCGGGGAAGGGTGGGACAACTCAATCTGTCATTTATGAAGAAGAGTGCGGAAATGTGTGTGCATGGACATATATATGTTTAAAAGGAAGTATTTTTTGCAGATTTAGGCCTCAGTTCAGGAAAGCAATTAAGCATGAGCTTAGGTCCGTCCCCATTTGGAAAAGCATGTAAGCACATGCTTGACTTCAGTGGGACTTAAGCACCTTAAATCTTTTCTTGGACGGGATATTCTCTTGTGAGTGGCAGGGATACATTTGGTAATGGGTACAAAATTTTAAATCCCTGAATTAAAAACAAAAGGTTTCCTGTTTTAGGAAGAGTCTGTTTGACAGCTTGCTTGTCTAGGGACAAGTGTATGTGAAAAACTAACAAATCATTCAGACTCACTGGAGGATGCCTAGCTCCTGTCATCTGATTGTCTTTTCCTTGCTGGGAAGTATTTTGTATGCTACAGCTTTTCCTTGTTGGGAGAAACACGGTCTGTTTCAGTAATAGGGCAGTTCTCATTGTTGGATTTTGGCTGTTGTGTTTAGTTTGGGCTCTGTGAGCTAGCATATTTTCTCACTAGACTTGGCATCTGCATACTGTATTGTAGAACAATATGGTTGCTTTTATCCACTTTATCCACAAGTACTATATACACTTATGTGTCTCAGAGGACTCTTCATGATTCCACACATGACCATCTCACCGTGCTTGTGATGTATGAAAGATTCCCTCTCCCACTACACCTGACAAGATGATAGAGATCTGGAAAACTGCTAGTTAGCTGAATAGAATGTAACTGTGACCTTTATGCCCCTTCCCTCTAGGGCTCTCAGGAAGAAAGACTGTAATGTAAAACAGCTGCTGAATGCTCATAGCCTTTATGGCTGCAAGAATTGTTTGTGTAGGTTGGCTTTGTGGGGGTGTTTTTATTATTAAACTGAATTAAACCTTATGATTTGTTGGTATAATGCCCTAGGGCTCCACATTTTTCTGTGCAGTAGTAACCAGTGTGGCTGCATTTCTGGCTATAGCTATCCTTGCTGCTTTGGGCTCTCTGCTGTTTAGTGCTATTCTAACCTACTCTTACATCTTTTCCAGCCGCTGCCATTGTTGTTCCTTGCTTGTCAGCGGTGGTGTCAGGCTATGGTAAGTGGCTTTTTACTTGTTTGAGGGACAGCACTTGTCTGTTCAAAGCTAACTTTAACTGAAACTGTGCAAATACAAAATCCAGTTTCACTTAACAGCCACTTGCTGCTACAGCAATATGCATTTAGTGCTGGAACCTGGACTTTCAGAACTGACACGGGGTTACATGAGTTAGATTTATAACGTACCAAAAGCCTGTCCTCAGCTCTAAGTGCATTTGACAAAAGCTAAAAATACTATCAATTAAAAGTAAAGGCATTAGCTAATCCATCCCCACAAGCCATACTGCTCTCATCTACTCGAAGTGACAAAGGCATGAATAGCAGTAGCAGGTTACAAACTCCTGGGGAGGGGAAGCCTTTCTAGACATTGATGCTCTGTGACAATTTAACTGCAGCTGGGGATCCAACAATCTGGGTACCCTCAAATGCAGTAAGAAGACTCCATATCTTCTGGTTGCTTCCTTCAACCTGCCAGCATTGCCTTGGTCTTATCAGGCCTGAACATCAGCTAGCTAGCTCTCATTCATGCCCTGTTCCCTCTCAGACACTAGTGTGGGTGTTTGACAGCACTGGTTCAGCCAGATGAGATAGAGATGCAAACCAAGCTATCAAATGGCATGCTGAAAGTCCCTCTACCCTATCACCCTGCTGGCCCAACGGACTCATTGCATAGAGAGGATACTAGATGGAACACTATGGAATTCCACATGGCAGGACCCTCAAGCAGGAAGTGCAAATGCCCAACACTGGGAACTTTGGAAACAGCAAGGAAGGAACAAAATCACCTGAGAGCAAGTCTGCCCACTTCTGCTGCAGGCAAATCGCAAACACTTTGTGAGCAGCGGTATCAGATCTAACACTCATGGCATCTTCATCCATTGCAAGGAGATCATCTACCAACATCACTATTGCAGTATCTTCTGCGTACTCAGGCTTGTACCCAAATTGAGAGGGTTAAAGATACCTGAGGTATCTAGGTTCCCACAGAGTTTACTCACCCCCACCTTCTCTCTAATCCTAACC
The DNA here is from genome assembly GCA_033296515.1 of Macrochelys suwanniensis. Taxonomy (NCBI): domain Eukaryota; kingdom Metazoa; phylum Chordata; order Testudines; family Chelydridae; genus Macrochelys; species Macrochelys suwanniensis. The sequence goes on from CM065779.1 coordinate 119,860,001, forward strand.
CAAAATAGAAGATCAGGAAGAGGACAATTGATTGTTGGTTTCTTGAACTAAGGCTGTACAAAAGCCTCCTTAAGGAGAGCAGGTTGCTGATCTCTCTAAAGAGAAGCACTGACCATCTCTGCAAGCAGTGGAACCAGTTCTTTCACGCTGGTTTGATCAGCAAAGAAAAACATGGGTCCAAAGCACTGGTTGTTGCATAATACCCTTGCACAAAATACACAAACAAACCATAGCTGCTGTATCATGTACTGAAGACTGACCCCTTCGTTCCATTACAGCCTCCAGTATTAGTAATGGTTGCTTAGGGATGATAATAATAAGACACAAAATGCTGTTTCTTATTATAATGACTTGATGCTGTTTATACTCACATCTGTGTGTCTACATATTGACATGTGCATGTATCATTAGCCTTTCTCTTTAAAACCTCGTATTTTATATTTACTGATCCCTATAGTTTCTCTACCTAAATCTGTTTAAAAACAAAGAAGATGTAAAAATTCATTTTATAACAAGGAGAATGTGAAGCCCTCCTGCAATTCAGTGAAAAGCAGTATTAGCTTCTGTGAGGTTCTCTGTGCAGTGTAATGCTGTTTTGGCATTGAGCTGCAGTATGTGAAAGGTGATGAACAAGCACTCTCAGCAAGAGCTATTAATTATATTTTCCCAACGAAGAAGTTCAGCCACCACTGTCACCTCCTCAGTGGAGAGGAAAAACTACTAAGGAAGCAGAGTGCTCAGTGGATGGGGAGTGAGTGGGCTATGAGTGGTATAAAACAGCAAATCTGACATGCACAAAAACCAGGATTCAAGTGCAGGGAGAAAAAAAAAAATCTTGTTCAAAGAACTAACTAATTGGTGTGGCACTTTTCCTTGCACAGGCTCAGCCAGCCAGAAGGGAACAGTAATGGGAATTCTGAGGAGCCTGGGGGCCCTTGCAAGAGCTCTGGGACCAATCTTGTCAGCAGCAGGTAAGCATGTGCATGCTCCTGCACCACCCTGGCAATGTAACATGCAAGTCTCTGGCTCTTTCAGCCTGGCAACCATTAGAAAGTTCCAGGGAAGGGGCCATAGGGAGAAACAGGTGGGACGTGGCAATGGGAAGGTAGAGACGACTGAGTAGTAAATTGCATGTCTTTGCCGAACATTCCTAACTGTTGCAAGTTAGGGGCCAAGTTATACCCTCATGGGAGTCTCCCATTGACTTCAACAGGAATCGCTCACACATGGATCAAGCTACTCAAGACAGACTTTTAACGGCCCGGTCAGCAGTGCTGACGGGCGCTGCCAGGATCCCTTTTCGATCGGGCGTTCCGGCTGAAAAACCAGATGCCTGGCAACCCTAAGCTCGGCTGACTTAAGGGTCAAGCTAGGCAGTGCGGACACTTGGGGTGGAGCCTGGCCTCTGAAACCCAATGAGGGGAGAGGGTCGTAGGGTTCCCATATTTCAAAAGAAACCCAGACATATGTAACCATAGTCGCAGAGCCCAGGCTTCTGCCCCAGCAAGACTGTCAACACTGCTACTCCTAGTCTCACTGAGCAAGCCACATGAACCAGAGTCCGTTGAGCTGTGGTTTGGACTCGCTGCTGTGGATTTTTTGGGGTTTTTTTTTGCTTCCAGCTGCAGTGTCAATGTACAGGGAGGTCTAACAGGCCCAGAGTAGGAAGCAGAGGTGCCTTGGGTCTAAGCCTGGCTCCGACAGAGTCCGCCCATCCAGTGTTTAAATGCACAGAAAAGTTTTTTGTAAAGTGTGTCCTGAAGCCCATTAGTATGTTGCGGAACTGAACCCTGCACTGTAGTAGATCTATCAAAGTAAACCAGGGACTAAGCCCTGGAGTCAGAAACGGACTTGGGCACCTAAGTCTAAGTCCCAGTTTTAGGCTCCACTGTGATTCACAAAACTGCTGCTGCACCTTTAGGCGCCTAAGTTTGTGCAGTAAAAAGTTCCCTTGGTGCTTGTGTTTCTGCCGCGGGGCCTGCACATTGCTGCTTCCTTCTAGGCGTAGACTGCCTAGCCCAGGGGTGGGCAAACTTTTTGGCCCGAGGGCCACATCTTGGAATATAAATTTGTATGGCAGGCCATGAATGCTCAAAAAATTGGGGGTTTGATGTGGGAGGGGGTGAGGGCTCTGGGGTGGGGCCAGAAATGAGTTCAGGAGGGGGCTCCAGGCTGGGGCAGGGGAGTGGGGTGTGTGTGTGTGAGGGCTCTGGCTGGGGGTGCAGGAGGGTGCTCTGGGCTGGGATCAAGGGGTTCAGAGGGTGGGAGGGGGATCACGGCTGCATCAGGGGGTTGGGGTGCAAGGGAGAGGCTCTGGGGTGGGGGGGAGAGGCTCAGGGGTGAAGGCTCTGGGTGGTGCTTACCTCAAGTGGCTCCCGGAAGCAGCATCATATCCCTTCTCCGGCTCCTACATGGAGACATGCCCCATCCGCAGGCACCGCCCCTCCAGCTCCCATTGGCTGCATTTCCTGGCCACTAGCAGCTGCGGGGGTGGGGAAAGCATGCAGAGTGGAGCCCCTGGCTGCCCCTATGCGTAGGAGCCGGATCGGGGCCATGCCACTGCTTCTGGGAGCCGCGTGGAGCGGCCCCCGCCCCTGCTGGAGCACCAGAGTGGGGCAAGCCCCAGACCCCAATCCCCTGCGGGAGCTCGAGGGCTGGATTAAACCAGCTGGCAGACCAGATCCAGCCCGCAGGCTGTAGTTTGCCCATCCCTGGCCTAGCACCTGCCTAAGCCCCAGAGCCAGTCAGGCGCTGGCTAGGTGTTCCTCTGCCTAACACACTGACAAGGTCTAGTCGGGTAGGTGTTCTCAGAGCAGGCGCATTCGCATGAATCAGCCAGGGAAGGTGGGGAATAGGCAGGCTGTCTTCATAACATTTAGCTCATCTGGGCTGTTGGAGACACGCCCCCAGTTCAATTCCCCCTTCTACCTGATGAGGAGACAGGATTTGAACAGGGCTCTACCACATCTCAGGTGAGTGGTCTAACCACTGGGCTATGGGATTGTCTGATACAGGGCTCCCTCACCTGTTGAAACCGTGGCACTGGGGATAAATAATTACATTAATTGAGCATGCAAGCATAAGAATGACTATGTAGCCTCAGAGTTCACCCAGGCTCCGGCCTCTTTAATTATATGTACACAGTGGAACTGCTTCAGCAGGAGAGAATCAGGGAGCGCACATCCTAAGCACTGGGCTAAAAGTTATGAGGTCTCTTCTCCTCCCCACCCCCCCTCCCCCCCAGCCTCCACTCCAGCTTCTTGCAGAAAACACCCGAGGGAGAAAAGGGCTCACAACTGAGAACTGCAAACAGACATAGGCACCTAGGTCCCTCAGAGGAGTGGAGTTTAGCTCCTCTCTCCCACCCACCGCCCTGCCCCACCCCAATCAGCATCTCCTACTGGGTAGCTTAGGCAGCTCCCTACCTGGCATGCTGGTGCTTGGGAATCATAGTCTGTAGTGCCTGTCTCTTCCCAGTCATTGTATAGGGAGCCTCAGGGCCTAGCTCAGCTTTGTGGAATGCCATGTTGTGCCTGTGATTTTTTTACCTGCCTTAACGTTAGGCCTTGTGACATTTAATACTTAGTCCTTCCATGAGTGCAGAGGCCTGCATTAGATGACCTCTCGAGGGCTAAAAGAGTAAGATAGGGAAAAGCAGTGAGGCTTTTGGAAAGGGAATAGAAGCAAGGCCACAGATAGTGCTTATTATACGTAATTAGACTGGTGCTTGGCTAAGAGAACACCTTGGCTAAGATGTAGAGCACCTTAGTTGACAGCAGCACTTAGCAAGTAGCAGACAGGCTAATTATTTGAATGGTACGGCTCCAAATTTCTTAAGTGTCTCAACTGCGTACTTCCATTTTCTTCCACTGAGAAACATTGCATTATATCTGTCAAAGCCCGAAGGGAAGGGCAGTGATGTGACGGGGGCAAGGATAGCTGTACTATGCTACTAATTGTGCAGTTTTCACCCCCTCCTGCCATGTTCAGGTTTTTTCCTTGGAAGGGATGGGGGCCTTGGGAGAGTAGGGAGAAGGAAATCAGTCAGTTCTGGCTAGATCCGTATTTACCATTTGATACCATGAAGGTAGAAGACTTAATACTTACTTGATCTCAGCTTAAAACATAGGTTTTCATTGTAAAGGCTTGACGTGGAGGCAATTGAGGGTCAGTTGCTATGGCGAGAAGGGGATAACAGCAATGAGTGGTGGAGGATGGGATTTGGATGCGGATACAAATATGGACTGTGTATAGTGAAGGGAAGGAACGAGTTTAGGAGCAGATGCTCGTTAGGAAGCAGCCGCCAGCAGCAGCTTGCATGTATGGATCCTGCTTCTCTCACAGGGGCCCCCTGCTCCTGCCGTTGCCTTCTCTCACGACTGATGCCTTTCTGCACCCCTCTCACGCTCTTGCTGATGTGTTCCTTCTGGCGCTGAGCTGCTGGCTCTCTGCCAGCCCCAAGTTCCTGCTAAGTGCAACAGGAGTGGAGGCCGCTCCCACTGTGGAACTTAACAGTTTGGAACTGAGTTAACTAACTGGCTTCCAGTGAAATCTAAACAAGGCAAAGTAAGGGAGGGTGAGTAGGGTAACAGCAGAACAACGGTCTGTGGCTGCAGGAAGTGAAAAGAATCTACCTAATTTTAAAACTTGCCTTTTGAAAACCAGTGTTTGTCTAGCTAGTGTAATGTACATAAGCATGGCCACACTGGGTCAGACCAATGGTACATCTAGCCCCATTGTCTGACAGTGGCCAGTACATCATGTACAGAACAGGGCAGTTGAACTGATCTATCCCTGTCTTCCCCTCCAGGTTTCTGCCAGTCAGAGGTTTAGGGTTGCCCCAAGCATGGGGTTGCATCTCTGACCATCTTATGCATTGATGAACCTGTCCTCCATGAACTTATCTAACTCTGTTTTGAACCCAGTTATACTTTTGGCCATCACAGCATTCCATGGCCATGAGTTCCACAGGTTAATTTCATAATAAGGGGACTACTGTCAGCCAGGGTGTTAGCCAGGTGCTATTTACAGCCACTCTTTGTTCATGGACAAGAATCAAAGGTGCAAATCCAACTAGTTACACCTCTAATTACCTATAACAGGCAACTACTCAAATTGGTACCAAGGCTGCACAGGAAGTCACTTCAAAAAATCTTTTTAATGTGTACAATGAAGATAGCCCCCCAAGAACTAAATATCTTATCTCTTTTGCAGTTTATTGGCTGGCAGGAGCTGAGGTTTGCTTCACTGTTTGCGCAGTTTTGTTCCTGCTTCCCCTCATTCTTCTTGGTTACATAAAGCAGCAAACAAAGGAGGAATAACCAAAGAGAGGAGCAACATTATGGCTATTATAGAACTACTCATTTTCCAAGGAACTTCTAAAGTGGTGGAGAGTCAGCTGGCAAGAAGCGATTTAAAATGGAACAACATTGTGTTTAATTTGCTGGAAGGCCAACTCAAATTCCATTATGCAATACTCACCAGCATATACATCATTGTCACAAAATTGCTTTTTCACACACACACACACACTCTAATCCTCAAGGAGATGGCAACCCAGCTAAAGTTATTCTCTCCAGCAGTGCCTGTGAGCCTGTTTGACTAGCTTTGAGATCAGAAGTATGATGCAAGTGTGTGTTGTTCAGTAAGTTGTATTCCTGCTACATAAAACAGTGCAATCATGCCAGCTATATGGGCAAAAAAAGGTTGAATTCAGCAAGCTGAGACTCACTCCACAACAGAATTGCGTGTTTAAATTAACTACAGTTCCCAACCAGATGCAGCATGTAAAATGCCATCATTTCTCACAGAATTATGTGCACAGTATAATGATTTTTACATATCCTTCCTTTGCCCATTTCATTTTAATCACTGGCTGCTCATTCTGCTGCGCTGATGGAACATGGGATTAGCAGAGTTTTCAGCCACCTGAATTGGTTTGTGGTGAGAAAATACAACCCCTCCCCCATTTTGTGAGGGTCATATTGAGATTATTTTGCTAAACCCTTTGCACAGCCCCCTTTAGTTTGTGGAACTTGTTAGTGGCAGGTCTCTTTGCTAAAATTTGTATCTAGTGCCTTAAGCAGGGGGGGTTTTTTGGGGGTGGGAGGGGGGCGAATGTTGGTATCCTGAGTTTCATATGACTGGTGAGAGAGCCTTCTATCAATCTTGACTCTATTCCTACTGTTCTACTAAGGGATCATAAATGAACAGGTGGCCTCACTTATATACAATACAGTTGGAAAAGTGTTTTAACTACATTTTATACTCCTAATTTTTGTGTAACAGGTTTTTCAATAGTGAGCATTTATCAAATATTTGTATTTTGCACTACAAACAGTTCATTGCAAACTGGGCTACTGCAGTTAGTGTGGTTAGTAAGATGCACCATAATAACATGCATATTTTCAGATTGTCCTTTTGTTAGTCAATTGGCCTACATAAAGCTCTGACTGCACTTCTGCTTAGGAATGCGGGTGTGTGTGTGGAAAGGGGGTCGTCTTGTGTTCAATTTCATGTTGGCATGCAATACGCCAAGGCCTTTAATAAAGGAGAAATGAGACCTGTTTCTTTTGATCTGTGTCTTAACTCACAGGTCTCAGCCTGTCACGTAGGTGACCCCCCCAAAGGTTTAATTAGGGCTTGTTTCCATTGCAAAATTATACTCATTGATCACTATTGTAAAGAACCTGATTAACTGGCACAATGGTGACCATGATTTGCCCTTCTCTACGTGGGCTTCTGTGTTATGGTCAGCAGCATATTACTTAACTTGATTGTTGAAACAAGGAAAAACTTTGCAGTATAGACCAACCCCATCCATTTAGGAAAGTTACCAGAGGTTTGGAAAGTTTGTCTTCCTCCCATCTCGGTTTTTCCATGTGCCAGCTCTCAATCACTGCAACCAGAGCCATCCACTAATCAGTCTTTGTCATCTTCTGCTTGTCTCGCACTGCAGAGAATTTTTTTTTTAACACTGTTAGGGCGATGGGATGAATCATGGACAGAGTGACCCACTAGGTCTCTCTTTTCTAAGTACAATCACTTCAGAGATGGTTTCCTAACCCTACTTCCCCATCAGATACCTTCGTTTTTGTTAAACCCAACTGGAGTCTAGGATATATGGTAAGACTAACTGTGATCTTAAAATGTTGTAGCTAATGAAGGTTTCCCTATGGCTAAGGTATACAGTATAGTCTGGGCTTATCCGTGATGCTGACGTCCACAGTTCCCTAAGTTTGACAGTAGAGAAGCTCGCTCCTAAAGGATATCAAAGTAGAAAAACCTGAGACAAGTTCCTGGGTGGAGGGGGTATACTTATTTGTACCTTAAAGATTTGGGTCTATTAGGTGCTTGTTTTGCCCCACCCTCCAAACTTGTTTGCTCACCCTCATAAACAACTCATGGGAAGAGTGGGATTGCTTCTACCATGGGAGTGGGACAGTAAGGACCTAATTCCTTATCAGTGGAGTAGTTTCTACTCCCTCTTGCACATCACTATGCAGTCTGCTTGTTTTTTCACTGATTTATGTGTTAAAGCCATTATGGTAGACAGTTGATCTCCCTGTAAGTAACACAATACATGTATCTTTCCTTCTGAAGGAAACTGAAGCACTTCAGACTGCATATAGAAGGATCGTTGGAATACAGCCACCAGGGAGAAGACTGCCAGCTAGTCTACTGCCTTAACACTACACAACCATTTTTAGTAGGGGATGTGAAGAATAGCTTGGCCAGTGGAAGCAAGGGAACATTTACATTGACTAAATGTTACCCAAGTGAGAATTTTGGTAACGTAACGGAACTAACATCCCTACTCATAAGAAGTGTTATGGGAATTTTGATGAGCATAAGCAGTGATGGCCAGTCTGTCTTCAAGAAGATGATCTTCAGAAACACACTGACCCATAGCACCATAGTGGGGGCATTGGTTCAATACAGTTTCAGAGGAAAGAGCATCACCTACATTACATCCTAACACACTACTGAGTTTTCCTCAACTGTCTCCCATCCAAGGCCTGACAGTGCTTAGCTTGACTTCTGACAAGATCATAGCCTGAGGTGGTGCTATTGCAGACATAAAACTTGAACCGGTAAATGAATAATATGTGAACCCAAACCAATATAAGAGAGGCCTCAAACACATATTGCACCTGCTCAAGGAACAGAACTTTGGGTACCAAAATGAATCTTTTGATAGGTTTTACACTCTTATGTAATATAGGAAAACAAAGTAACCCAGAGAGTTCATATAAGTATTTTAAGACTGACTTGTATTAAATGTCTCAATTTGAGCTTTTTTATAATTTCCTATTATGCAGGTTTTATTCCTTTTTTTTTAAAAAAAAAAAAAACAGTCCTGGAAAAAAGTTTCTGCAGCTTCTTGTTTGTCCCAAAATTTTATTTTGTATTCCTAGAGCCTTGGTTAAAAACAGAATTAGTGACTTTAACTAAAATAGTATTCCAGGTAAAGCCCAAAGAATAATTGATAAAGGCAGAGCATTTTCCCCAGCCTTGGAAAAAAACAAATTCTAATGGACATGAGGATATTATGTGAATCTACTCAGAAAGTAGAAAATGTAAATTTACAAGAGTGAAAAGCAGTTGTGCCCTCCCATGGTATTTCAGCAAACTAGGTGGCATTTGTTCAGAGATTTCAAACCTCTAAATTACTGCATATAGACTGAGCATGAACTTAATATAAAGAATGAACCAAGCAGTGATCCCGTTTAATGAGTGAGACTTCAAACTAGGATTCTTAGCTTTTTCACCCGAGCACATATTCCACCCTAGTGTTATCACTTTAAGGATGACAGTTTAATGAACAAAGTTAATCTAGTAAGTAGGCAGAATTATGCCAACCTGGAAGTGACTAGTGATCCTCCTGTTGCTCTCTCAGCAAATCCTCCAGAAGGACACTGACTGCAACATGAAGGAGACTTTTTGTATTCTGTCTACATGTTCCCTCAATTAAAGTTCAGACATTGATCTCTTTTAATGCCTGTCTCCACTGCTTACTGTTACATGCCCCATTCAGGGCTCTGGCCAAAACATTAGCCATCACAGTCTGGTCTGAAACTTTTAACAGCAACCAGTTTACTATAAACAAAATCCTAGGTACTTTTCTCAAGAAATTTTTTTTACCTATTCAATTAAAATGGTTTGAGCACTATTCCCTAAGAGATTCTGGAAACTAAAACTGTACAACAGCTTTCAAAACAGAGGAAAAAAACCTTACTCTTTTAAAGAAGAATTTTATTTGTGAGTAAAACTTAATGATACAACAAAGAAAGAAAAATACATGACTGTTCCCCCCGCCCCTGCAGTGTGTAACCATACCGTACACAGCTAGATTTCATAGTGTAATACAAAGAATTGAAAGAACAAACTACAAAATTAGAATCAAAATCATTGCATATGTGGTCAAAGATAAAAGGGAGGGCTCCATTATTAACTGAAACATGTAGCAATGGCTTAGTAATGTAATTAGGACCCTGGCAATAAAACACAATTTCGCAAAGTAAGATAAGTACTGTATGCTTCCTAGTATACAGAGGACATAGAAGGTTAGAATACAAGCCCAAAGCCATTAGCGCCATGCAGTCCTTACTAGACATTATTGTTTAGGTGTCACTCTTAAGCAGTGATTTGCTGTTGCATCTAATTCCACCCTACCTCTACGTCTTCCAAAACAGAAGTCAGATTTCTGGTGTGTTAATTGCTGCCACTAAACCTTTTCCTCTTTACCGGACAGTGCTATTGTCATAACTTGTACATTTGTTTTCCTTTTACCGCTTGAATTTGGTCCAAGTTTTCAATACATCTGAGGCCTAATATAGGCTTTATTTTTGCACTACAGCTGAACCTGTTCTACTACTAATGCTTTCATACTGCACAAATTGCAAGGCATTCACTGTCTGCTATTTTTCTCACTATAAACCAGGTATTTTATATATTCTTATGTGATACATCCATTATTGAACTTCATTTTAGTTATAGTCATTGCATAAGCCAACTTTTTTTTCCCCCATGGAGAAATCTTTGAATGTTTTCTACTGTTACAAATATAAACGTGTCATTTGAACACTGACATTTGGAGCATCTCGGATTATAGCTGGGGTGAATTCATTAAGGTTTCTGGAAAGTTCACGTGTGCAACAAATGAAGATGTTTTGGCTCTCAAAAAGATAATTTGAAGGTGGATCTCTGCGTATGGCTCAGTGATAGAGAGAGAATCATGATAGTAACTAGAAGAGGATGGCAAATAAAAAGTGAAAGTGATTTTCCTGACTTTGCTACATGCTAAATGCTTATGGAAAACCTGTAGTAAATGCACCTCTAAGGACTCTGGGAGGGATTTCTGTTCCCGACTTTGCTGCTGCTGGCAACACAAAGCAAGAAACACGAGCTAGAGTAAGTGAAAAGAAAAAGAGTTAATATAAAAACATATGTTAAGTGTTCAGTGTAATGTGTTTACATTTTTATTAGGGGAGGGAGTGAAGATACAAGCCTGCGAATGTGGCTTATATGCAACAGATTTGCATCTCCACCCAGGGAAATTTTATCAAAACAATGAAATGTGCACTGAAGACCCAATCCAAAACTGTCCATGCTCTAGATCACCAATTAAAAGTGTCCCAAAAGTCTAACATACAATTGTTTTCAACCTGTATCTAAAGACCAAACTGCTATGCAAGTGATTTTTGATGGTCTCTGAGTTTGGTTGGGGAGGAGGGTCTGTAAGATACATTTCACAATATTGCATTTATTAGAAAAGCTGAATGCACAGTATCAGCAGGAAACACCATCACCAGTTCAGTCCTCTTAGACACCACAAGGTTAAGTTTAAATTCCAGCTATATCACAAAACAGAATATGGGTAAAAGACAGCTTTTATTGTTGTTGTTATTGTGGGGTGGGGGTGGCAGGGAGAAGATAGGAGGGGTAAGGTATAGATAGTCTCAAAGCCTTACAACAACATGATCTGTAATCACAGATTGCAGAAGCATACAGCTCCGTTCAAGAATGTGCCCCCTCTAAAATGCAAACAAACAAGCATCCTCTCTAAAATGCAATATTTAAAAAAGAATCCACTTGTGACTGATGAGTCCAACACTGGAAAAGGGCACGTTCTGGAGTGAGCAGATACTGCACTGTGAACGTGGCCTGGTCAAAAATACTTGTGTTCATACATAAAGCAGTGTGGGCTTTAAATTAAAAACAGTGGTTCAATGTCTTCCACATGGAAGCCATTTAATTTTGTTTACAAATTAAGGATCAAATCTGTGGTTTGCTGCTGAGAACAGAGGTTTAGCACCTTTCTGCACGTTCATTTCTTGTTATAACCTTAAACAGTCAAGCTAGAACTTGAGGGGTTGGTTGGTTGATTTGTTGCATTCCTTTACATAAAAGACAAAACACTCAGTACAATCTGGTACATTCTAGTGGTTAATGAATTTAGATTTTAAAATACGACAGTGTTTCTGCAGCGCATCAGGCCTTCAGGAGTCACTCTTCTTTTTGTTCTTCTTCAGGAAGGAAGGAGTGCGGAACTTCTTTTTCTTTTTGGATGGGGATTTTCCTGGAGATTCATCACTACCTGGATCGGCTGCTGTCCCCTCCTCAGCTGTTGGTGTTGTTGCCTCTTCAGCAGGTTGGGACTGGGGCTCTTGATTTTCTGTTGCAGGTGACTCAGTCTGGCTTTTGGTCAGATCTTCGCTGCACCTACCTTCCTCCTCCTCCTTTCCGAAGGTTGGGAAGCCGAGTGCTTCTGAAGGCTCATCAGGGGTGAGGTCTGGGAGGGTTTGCTTGAAAGTTGCAGCATCACTGTCATCTTTGTAAGTCTGGTCCTGCAGTGTCTCTAATGGATGGATTGATATGAAATATTTAGTTAAAGTGTGCTGGTCTCTAAAACACATTAAGGTGAAGCTACTGTACAGTGAGTGCTCTATGTGAAAACCTAGCTCATTTAACGTACGTAATGCTTTTGGAATCGGTCTATTCTACTTTACCTTTGGGCACAGAGATGTAGGTGGGATGTTCAAAAGGTTATTTTCAACTTCCTGCCAGACAGCAGATAAAGTTGAATCTAACCATAATGGTCTAAAGTGCCAAGAGAGTAAATACCAAGTCTTTATAAACAAAACGTAGTAATGTAACTACATTTGAAAATGATGCTGAGGATATTTAGCACAGCGAGCAGGGAATTAAACCTAAAATTTTCATGGGCATTAATGAGATATTATCACTAGGCTCCCAATTTTTAAAATGTTTTAATTTGTTGGGATGGAGCAAATTACACAAACATCAGACCAATGGCTTGATGTATGAGAATCTCACTAATTCTCATTTTGCCAGTCCGTATAATAATCCCAGTATTTCCATGGAGCTTCTCAGAGAAGATTTAACAAGAGACAGCTTCATAGTGAGGTCTGCTATTGTAATGGTTTCATTATCTTGACCAGATTTATTAGTGCATTATGAGGTCTTATAAATAAAATCAATATAACCTGTCAAATTAAATTAGCTAAGCATGTTTTGTGATGCAGCCTTTTATATCACATGGGTTCTCTTAGTGTGAATTCATCTCTGTGCAAAGCATGAGCCTTAAATGGGGCTAAACTGGTACATAGGCCTTGCAATGGCTCTGTGCATATTACTCACTAATCTACAGTGTACCTTAGTCATCGGTGAGATTTAGTGACACTCCCCTTTTAAATATTAAATATTTAAATATTAAATATACCATATTGAGGTTTGTGAGCTGCGAGAAAAATAGGGGCAACAATTCTCATTTTTAAAAATTAAAGATCTGCTACAGTCAAGAGAACAATTTGGGTCAGAGCATTAGTTTTATGTTCAAGGCTTTGAGAGGTGATTACAACAATCTACAGAAAGTATGAGAGTGTCTCTAATGAGATTGTGTCCTTTATTCCTCCAGGATTGTACTGAAAATTCCTCATACTGTGTCTTAGAAGACACTGTTCTGTGAATGTGTGATATATATTTGCCTAGAATAATGTGAACTTCTGTTATGTTAGACCCACAATAACCACTTAATACTCAGTATCAAGCCAAATGCTCAGAATGGTAAAATTAGAAGTTTGAAATTGTGTTATGATGCAGACAGGATTTAAAAGCAGGGTAAAGGAGAAAGCCATTATGTATGTTATGAGCTGCCTCATGAGGCGTTAGTCTGATTAACCCTTTATGATCATTTTACAGCAGTTCATTTACAGTCTATCACCAGTATTGCTCTTTTCATCATTACCACCTTTCTAGTCATTATTTTTATTTCTTCAGGAATTTAAGTGGAAGGCATTAATCAGACTAATTTCTTAGTGCATGTACCGCACCTGATTTTCATGTAGTTAGACTTTTTTAAAAAATAAATAAAAGGAAGGACCATCAATAGTTTGGATTATTTCTGAAATAAAAGCATAGGAAGCTATTGGCATTTAAACAGCCTTTGGCACTCTACGAAGCATTACAGCTATATAAAAATAATAACTCGTCTGTCCAAGACAGTTATCCCACCAGCCTCTGAAATTGTCACTACATCATTTAGTAAGATGGAATCACTGTACACTGGAATGAAACTCGGATCTCTGAATTTAGCTTAAGGATGGGCGAGTTTTTAATCAGAATAGAGAAATCCTCAAATTCTACATCAGAAAAAGAACATCACACAACGTGTACGAGATTTGTTATTTTGCTCAGTGATTTTAGTATGTCCATCAGTGAGGTTTTCCAAATGACATCTTCTAGCAAAAACAATTTCAGAGACAACAACATGACAATACTTGGAAATTTAAAAATCTATTCTAGAACTAATAGCACAAACACATAGTACGTGCACACTGTGATGCAGTAATACCATGAAGACTTCTGTCTGCAGCTTTGGGCCGAATGGAACTCTGGAGCTAAAGTGGTTGTTTATACACACACACAGATGCTAAGAGTTTTACCACCATGGAAATACACTTTTCAAAATTATATTCTTTAAGTACGGTTGTACTCAGAAAACTGACTACATAAAAAAAGACAGTTACCTTTTCCGTAATGAGCTTCGAGATGTGTTGCTCATGTCTATTCCATATTAGGTGTGTGTGCTTGCCATATGCACTGGCGCCGGAAGTTTTTCCTCCAGCAGTATACGTAGGGGACCAACTCTGGTGCCCCCTGGAGTTGCGCCAGCATGGCGTGGTATAAGGAGTGCCGCCAGGTCCCCCACCCTCAGTTCCTTCTTGCCGGAAACTCCAACTGTGGGGAAGGAGGGTGGGTCATGGAATGGACATGTGCAACACATCTTGAAGAACACCAGTTACGGAACAGGTAACTGTCTTTTCTTCTTCAAGTGCTTGTTCATGTCCATTCCATATTAGGTGACTCCAAAGCAGTACCCCTGGAGGTGGGTAGGATTTCACGGACGTGTAGATTGCAACAAAGCTCTGCCAAACCCTGCGTCGTCCCTGGCCTGCTGAGTCATGGCATAATGAGCAGTAAACGTGTGGACCGAGAACCATGTTGCAGCTCTACAGATGTCCTGGATAGGGATGTGCGCCAGGAAGGTCGCCGAAGATGCCTGAGCTCTCAATGAGTGGGCTCTGACAATCAGCAGCAGCGGCAGAACCCCTGCGAGGTCGTAACAGGTCCTTATGCACGAGGTGATCCAATTGGAAATCCTCTGCGAGGACACCGGATGACTCTTCATCCTATCTGCTGTAACAATGAAGAGTTGAGTGGATTTATGGAAAGGCTTGGTACCTTCTAAGGAAAAAGCCAAGGCCCTCCAGATGTCCAGGGCATGAAGACACCGCTCTTCACTGGTCTTGTGCGGTCTGGGATGGAACACCAGGAGGAAGATGTCCTGGTTCATATGGAAGGTAGAGACCACCATTTGCAGGAAGGCCGGGTGGGGCAGCAATTGAACCGTATCTTTGTAGAAGACCATGTACGGCGGTTCTGAGGTCAAAGCTTTAATTTCAGAGACCCGTCTTGCCAATGTCACCGCCACCAGGAACACAACCTTCCATGACAGATGGGAAAGGGAGCAGGAGCCCAGCGGCTCAAAGGGCGGGCCAGTGAGCCTAGAGAGGACCAAGTTAACATCCCACTGCGGGATGAGTCTCTCCAGCCCTCTCAAGAATCTGACCATCATGTCATGGGAGAACACCGTCTGTCCTTGGATCGGAGGGTGAAAAGCGGAGATGGCCACAAGATGCACTCTAATGGAAGAATGTGCCAGGCCCTGGTTTCTCAAATGGAGCAGGTAGTCCAGGACCACCTGTATGGAGGAATGCAAGGGAGAGATGCCTTGTTCGGACGCTCAGTGGGAAAACCTCATCCACTTGCCCAGGTAAATCAGTCTTGTTGAGGGCTTCCTACTTTCTAGGAGGACCTGTTAGACTCCTTTCAAACAGGTCTGCTCCTCCAGGTTCAGCCACGGAGCATCCACGCCGAGAGGTGGAGGGACCTGAGGTTGGGGTGTAAGAGCCGACCGTGGTCCTGCAAAGACGGTCCAGTAGGTTGGGCAGGGGATGGGGAGGGGCCACTGACAGGCTCATAAACATGCTGAACCAATGCTGGCGAGGCCACGCTGGTGTGATCATGATAACCTGCGCCTGGTCTCTCTTGATCTTTGCCAGGGCCCTGCTGATGAGCGGAATCAGAGGGAACACGTACATCAGACTCCCTCACGGCGACAGGAGGAAGGCATCGGAGAGGGAGTACTTGCTCAGACCCTGTTGAGAACAACACCGGTGGCATTTCCTGTTCTGCCTGGGAGCAAACAGGTCCACTTGGGGAGTTCCCCACCTTTGGAAGATCATGCAGGCTACCTCTGTGTGGAGTGACCACTCGTGGTGAGAGGAGAAGTTCCTGCTGAGCTGGTCTGCCAGCATATTCCTGATGCCGGGAAGGTGAGAAGCTTCCAGGTGGATTTCGTGGCTGATGCAGGAGTCCCACAGACGGAGTGCCTCTTGACAGAGAGCCGATGAGCGGGCTCCTCCTTGCCTGCTGATGTAGAACATTGAGGCTGTGTTGTTCGTCAGGACTTATACCACTTTGCACGGCAGCCAGGCTGCTCGGAGCAATTTTAACGTTTGTGTAACCGCGCCTCCTCCGGGGACCACATCCCCTATGTCCGGAGGTTGCTGAGATGTGCACCCCAGCCAAGGTCCGAGGTGTCCGACACCAACTTGAGTGAGGAGGGTTGTTGAAGGGAACCTCTTCCAGGACTGTCCTGCAGTCGGTCCACCATCTCAGCAAGGTAATTATTGCCTGGGGAATGGTAACTAACTTCTCCAGGTGGTCTCGGGACTAGGAATAGACCATCGTTAGCCATTGTTGAAGGGGCTGCATCCAGAGCCTGGCATGGAGGATCACGTAAGTGCATGCTGCCATGTGGCCCAGCAGGCGCAGGCAGACCCTGCCTGCAGTCAAAGGGAACGCAGAGACTTCCGCGATGAGGTTTGCCATCGTGTGGAACCTTTCCAGCCAGGAACACTCTGGTGCAGGTAGGGTCGAGGACCGCTCCGATGAACTGTATCCTCTGCACTGGCACGAACGTTGACTTTTTGTCGTTCACCAGTAGGCCCAGAGAGCAGCACGTGGCTTGAAGCACCGCAACATCCCTTTGGACTTGAGACCTGGAGCTGCCCTTGATGAGCCAGTTGTCGAGGTATGGGTAGATCTGGATACCCCGGTGCCTGAGGTAAGGCGCCACCACCGACATGCACTTGGTAAACACCCTCGGTGCTGTCACCAGGCCGAACGGGAAGACCGTAAACTGGTAGTGGTGGGGCCCCACCATAAACCGGAGGAAGTGTCTGTGTCCTCAAAAGATTGCGATGTGGAAGTATTCAAGGCCCTTCAAGTCAAGGGTGGCATACCAGTCTCCTGGATCCAGGGAGGGGATAATAGAAGTCAGAGAGACCATGCGGAACGTTAGCTTCTGTAGATACTTACTGAGTGCCGTACCATATTGAGGGTGTTTACCAAGTGCATGTCGGTGGTGGCACCTTACCTCAGGCACCGGGGTATCCGGATCTACCCATACCATATTGAGGTCTCGCAGGTCCAGGATGGGCCGTAGACCGCCCTTGGCCTTTGGGATTAAAAAGCACAGGAGTGTCAAACTCTCTTGAGCTGCTCAAAGAGCTTTGGGCATCAGTGGCACCTGAAGCTGGCTAGGGCCTGCACTGCTACCCAGGGTCGCAGGCAAAACATGGGATGGGCTGCACCGCTCGACTTGAGCTGAGGCCCGACTTCCCGAACAGGGTGTTGAGCTGCCTGGCACGGGTCATGGCTCGTCCCCAGCTCTCTCCTTTCCCTTAAGGGAGGTAGGAGATCTTCCCCTCCCACTCTTTTTCGGCTTCATGACTGGAGCTGCGGCGGGAGACCAGTGCCGGCTCGTGGACGGCGCCAGCGGAGCACTGTGCATGGAGGCTGTGGTGCTCGGTGCGCAGTCAGACCGCTGCTCCAGTGCCGGAGTGAGTTAGGAGCGCTTTCAGACGGATATCGCGCTCCTTCTTCATCCTAGGTTTAAAGGACTTGCAGATACAGCACTTGTCACTTATGTGCCCTTGGCCTAAGCACCTTAGGCAGCTGGTATGTGGATCGGTGATGGGCACAGGCCGTTTGCAGTGACCGCAGGGCTTAAAGCCTGGGGACCAGGGCATGCCCCGTCCCCCGGCTGAGTCCTGTTTGGAACTAATGGAAAGTTGAGAACTACTATTAAGGGTAACTAAGAAAAAAATACTAACTATATACAACTATATTACAGGTTATTCAAAGTTCACAAGAACAGAACACGAAACAACCCTGGCCAAAGCAGATGTTCCAGCACCGGCACTGGAGGCAAGAAGGAACTGATATCGCACCACACAGGCATCACTCCAGGAGGCGCCAGAGCTGGTCCTCTACGGTCCTCTTGGGAAAAACTTCTGGCACCGGTGCACGTGGAGAGCACACACACCTAATATGGAAAGGACATGAGCAAGCACTCGAAGAAGAATGGCACCTTCACTCAGCGGATCTCTCTGTCAGTCATAGCTCTCATCGCAATCAGTCACAGCTGCTTAGGTTAGGAAAATACACATATACATGAAGTTTACTTTTGTTAGCCTTGTAAAGCCAACAAAGCTTAAAGAGTGAGCTCATTCATAGCTAGCTCATGCAACACAATTTCAAACCAAGTTCCAATCTTAGAATATTGGTGGTATCAGAGCCACGCAGAACACAGTTCAATTTTCATGTTCTAAGAGGAATACGAACCACTGGCTTTTGGACAAACATCTTATTACTCATAAATGGAGGCAGCTGGCTATAGAGTCATTCAAAGACAGACGAACATGAACCCATGACAACACTTTCACAGTCTCTTTCAACAGTATAGCATACTTTAAAGTAAGGTTTATGTAACTGCCCTAGAATTCCAAGAAAGCAAGAATGGAAGGAATTAGTGTCTGTCACTGACTGTAAAAATGCCTTAAAAATAAATAAAACAATAAAACCACAAACAGAAAACAAAACTCAGTAAACAACAAAGATGCAAGAGAATGAAGCAAAGCCCAGAGAACTCCGGGAAAGCAGCAGAAACAGGTCAGAGTATGGGATGATACTTACTATGGTAACAGGTACTCTTTAGCATATCCATCTCCTGTTTGTAACGCAGCCACAAGAAGAAAAAAGCACAAGT
This sequence comes from Macrochelys suwanniensis, assembly GCA_033296515.1. NCBI lineage: Eukaryota > Metazoa > Chordata > Testudines > Chelydridae > Macrochelys > Macrochelys suwanniensis. The sequence continues at coordinate 119,878,701 of CM065779.1, forward strand.
AGAGAATCTATGCATTCATCACAGCCATTGTGTTAAATTAAAAGAATGGTTGGAGCCATTCTTATAGAAAACAGAATGAGATGAAGTAGTGCATGGAAGACTTCATAACAGACAAGTGATATATCCCAATGAACAAGGTAAAGGAAACACAAAACAGAAATTAGATTACACCTATTTAACAGATAGACTGTTACTTTTATCCTTTTTTCCCAAAGGGATAACAGATTTTCTTGACCCTTTTCTAATTTTTCTGCTAATTTTACATCATCACATTAACAAATCAAACTAAGATCTAAACTGGGGAGAAAAATATTCCCAGAGGTGTAATCCAAATACAATAATGTTTAAGAAATGTGCAACCAGTGAGCACTATTTAACAAACTATCTATTCATGTTCAGTGAAGCTATGCTTCATCGTTAGAAATAACATTTCACTTCAAAACAGCAGCCACATCTTGCTCAGAGTACTCAAAGGGGCGATTCAGTTCAGAAACTCAACAAGATGACTAGGCAATTTTGAAATGGTGATAATCTGGCTAATGACAATGCACATTTCTTTATTATTGCAAACATAACCACTATTACATTCAGTTACACAGTTCTACAGATTGTAAAAAAATAAAAACCAAAATAATTCCTCTTTACTTCATTAAATCTTATTTTTTCATGCTTCAGTCAAGACAGGTGCAGCTACAGGAGTCTTCCCCACCCCAGCTCAATGTAACATACCTTCTTCTAGCTTAACTGGTGTGCTGGGAGGAGTACGGGCTGAAGTATGATCAGGAGCACTCTTTTCTTTCTGTTGTCTGGCATCTTCTGCAGGTTCTACAGATGAATCAGTATGGGAATTAAAAACAGCACACAAGATTCTTCTTTAGGGATGCAGGAAAACAGACATCCCACTACACACATAAAAATCTTCGAATAAATTGTTTTTCAGAATGAAAATTCTGTCTGAATGCCAAATAATTCCAAAGAAAGCAAAAGTAAGGAGCAGACCAACACTGTTGTGATCTTACCTGTCACAGAAGTTATGTTATCCAACTATTTCAACTCAAAACATTTCTCAGTAAAATGGACTGAAATGATTATACAACAGTTTGCACACTAGTTTGGGGCCCAGCACTGGAAAACACTGATCTAAAGGGAGGGGAATTTGCTAGGGAAGAGTCAAAGGAAAAAAATAACCATATGGAAGAAGGGCACCAAAACTAAAATTACACAAAGTTCTTTTGCTTGCTTTGAGTTTATTTGCAGAACCTTGGAGTAAACAAAATGTACATTACTCAAAGCAAAGAATGAAAAGGTGCACAGATAATCACATTGTAACATGCAATAAACTGCAATTATTCCAAACTGATTCTGTAGTGGTTTTAGATTCTTTTTTCAAATTAAAAAGGATCCTCCCCCACTCCCTTCCAGCTTCAACAGTAGTTGCATACTAAAGGAGCAGATGTTAATATAAAACAAAAAGCCACCATAATATTTAGAACAGAGATTTCCTCAGTACCAGATCACTGTTCTACACAGTTCACCCAGACAAGTGAAAAATCCACCAATTATATTAATTTAGCCCCACAGGTAATAAGCCAAGCCAACAAAAGATGTCCAGAGATAGCAGAGACTCTGTAAGTGCAGATTAAGCAAGAGATGGCTTCCCCTTGATTGAAAACTCAGCAGTACCATATTCATTAGTACCTGAGGCCTCAGCCAAAAGGTCAGGATTGGAGCTTAATGCTTTGATGACTGCTGTGTGAAATTCCTTGTGTGGAGACTTCTGCTCATCTGACTCCTCCTGATTAAGATTTGTGATGATTTGCTGCATGGTCTGACAAGAAATGCGTGCAGCAGAGAACTCAGAATTATCTAAAGATTTAGATAGCATTGATCCTTCATGAGTCTGCAAAATCTTCAGATCAGCTTCTTTCACTGCTCCTTGAAAGGGTTTTGACCTGCTCTGCAACTCCAGAGGTTTTTTTCCAGAAGCATTTTGCTCCTTGTAGCTCTGACTTTTAAGTAAAACATTTGGCTTCCCAGCTGGTTTCTGTCTCAATACCACAGTCTCTCCATATTGTGATAGCTTATCTATTTAGGATGTAGCAATGTTACAGAGAAAATAAAGGGGTATGCAATTACATAGACACAGTAACATAATAGCTCAGTCCCACAAAATGCTTTAATCCCTGTTCAGAGAAAGTCACACATGAAAAAGGCAGAATTTCTGACTGTTTATACGTCAAGATATCAGAAGGTACAGCAAGAGCAACACACACTAATAAGGGACGAATCACCATACAGTTTTTAGAGGAAATGTAATTAGTACATCACCCTGTAAGTTATTATTTATATAACAACAGTGCCTAGCATAGGTGCTGACTCCGTGGGTGCAGCACCCGCAGAGAAAAATTAGCAGGTGCTCAGCATCCGCCAGCAGCCAAGCTCCCTACTTTCCCCACAGCGCCTCTCCCGCACTGGCAGCCCAACTGATCACTCCTCCCCCTCCCTCCCAGTGCCTTCCGCCCGCCACGAACAGCTGTTTCGCGGCATGCAGGTTGGCTCCGGGAGGGAGGGGCACGCTCAGGGGATGGGGCGGGGGCTTGGGGGAAGGGGTGGAGTGGGGGAGGGGGCAGTCGAGCACCCCCGGGTAGAGTGGAAGTTGGCACCTATGATGCCTAGAGGCCCTAACTGAGACTGGGGTCTCAATATGCTAGCTGCTGTGAAAACATGGGCCCTAAAGGATTTATAATTTAAACAGACAAGACAGTCAAAGGTTTAGCGGGGAATCAGAGGCACAGAAAGGGGACATGACTTGTCCAAGATCATGCAGCAGAGTCTAAGCCAGGAATAGAACCACATCTCCTTAGTCCCAGTCTAGTGCCCTACCCATTGGACCAGACTCTTGTAAAGACTGGTAAAACTGTGCCACCAATATTCCAGTGTAAACAATACCATCTGCTTAGTGGACGTATCATAGGTGCTACACTGTAAAACTTAATATAACAATCACATAGAAGAGAGTCTTCAAATGCTGTGGTGAATTCTCCTTTATTGCAGCATGATGCTCTCACTACATTTTTTGATAGGTTAGTGGTTCCTGGGGAGAATTCTGAGATGTGCCCTAATCATGTTTCTTATTACCGTGTGATTCCTTTTCAAAGCACTAACTGGTAATTTTTTATCTGCATTTTCCCAGCTCAAAATACTTACCAGATCTACAACTTGCAACAATGAGTAAGAAAATTTCACTCCTGTTGCCTAAAAGCAATGTCAGATTTTTACTCACTGGGCTATCCTACACAGTATTAAAATGAAACAATACTGAACAATCTGTAATATACCAAGTTCAATAAAAGGTCTGTCTGACTGAAGTTGCAAGCTTCCATATGAAACGTTAAGGGACAACAAAAACTGGCCAAATTCTATGGATGGTAATTAAGCACAATTCCCTTTTGACGCCAGTGAAGTTTTGTTTGATTAAGAACCAAGACTTTGACCTAATATTACTTAGTATTTCAATGGCGGCTTTTATCTCCAAATTGTTTTGCAAATATTGTCCCCAATTTACAATTGTAAAAACTGAAACAAGAGGTTAAGTAATTAGCCCATGACCACAGAAGGAATCATTGTCAGAGCTAGGATTAAGAATGCAGAAGATCCTGGTTCCCAATCCTATGCTCATATCAGATAGGCCATAGCCTTCATGTATATGACAGCAATGTATATGGTTACAGATTAAAACCAAACCAACCTTCAGCACCTTTCTGCTTCCTTTCCACTTCTTTGCGATACTCTTCCAGTTCTCGATCAGTGAGTTTATTGAAGGGGTTTGGTCCTGCTGTGCTCACTATAACTCGTGGCTGATATTCCTTCTCAATGATTGCCTTCGATGCAGTCACCAGTTCTCCCTGGCAAAAGAAACAATTAAGATGTGTGTGCCACTAAACAATAATTCACAGAATTCTGACAATGGCTGAGGCTACAAGCAGCCAAAACAAAACAAAAGTTTGATTAAAAATTAATCTGGAAAAATACTGCTTTTATTTTTTTAGGTTAAATAAGCAACAGTCCCAATTTTGGAATCTTTAAAAACTTTAATTTACAGGATATTTTATATTAAAGAAAAAATAGCCCTCATGAGTAAATGGCTACAGAGACATCATTGTTTTTACCAGGGCACATCCACTATTGAGCACCATATCAAATAGTAGCCGTCAAACAGGCTTTATTAGAATACATTTGTTGTCAGGAAAGTAGCAAGTTTCCTTATTTCCATAGGGAAAATAGAATATTGTGGCCTGATTCGTAAGTGCCCTGCATGCAGAACTCCTGTAGAAATCCCTGGGATTATCACACAGAACACTCACATGATCAGGTTAAATATTTATAAACACTCAATGCTCAGGGGAAAAGCAATTTCCAGCAGTTATATAATATTTAACAGATGTTAAATGGTTTATTATACATATTATATGTACATGAGATTAAGTGTTTATCTGTTTACTATATTAAAACACTTCATAATACAGTTTAAAAAAAAGACTTTACCATGTCTGTTTCAGATAGTGTCTTTCATGCAAACTGGATCCAAAACATTATATGTAGTTAAGTATTATATTTAGTACTGCTAATATTCTGTGTCCAAAGGACAAGAACAGAACATGCTGATGTACAGGGAAGAGGCTCTCTCTCCACTAATGAATGGCAGATTTTCTTATCACTTCTCGAGATTGAAGCTAATGGCTTTATATTGCCTTAGAGATGGAAGATGCTTCCCTGGGCTGTCTGTTATGGATTGGATCTTTCAGGTCATTTGTCTAAGAGTTTCTCTGTTAACTGGTCTGATGTACAGCATTAGTTTAAAAGTCACTCTGATGCCTGATCTGAACCCCTTAGCAGCACAGATTATTCTTGTATATAATATTCTTGTATTATATACAGAGAATACAAGTTATTCTCTGATCCTCAAGATGATTTTAGTTAAGGGTTTGTGATGTATTAACCGTCTGTGTCCTAAGTGCTTCCGTATGATTAGGGCTGCGTGTCTGTCACAGAGATCGTGGAAGTCACGGATTCCGTGACTTTCTGCAACCTCCGCAGGGGCCAGTATGGCTGACCCCAGGGCTGCCCAATCAGCTGGCTCTGGGGCCGGCTGCTCAGGTGGCTCCCGGGACAGCTACGCCAGCCGCTGCTGGAGTGGCCCTGGGGACAGCCACACCAGCCACTGCTCTGGTGGTCCGAGCAGCACTCTCCAGGTGGGTGGTCAGAGGACCCGCAGTCCGCGGCCCCAGGCAGCAGTCCCTGGCCAGCCAGAGCAGCCGCGATCCGCGGCCCTTAGCAGCTAGTGCTGCTGGCCGCAGATGCCACCCTCCCTCGCAGTGGCCCCCTTAACCCCTCCCGAGATTTAATCACAGGTATTTTTAGTACAAGTCATGGACAGGTCACAAGCCGTGAATTTTTGTTTATTGCCCGTGACCTGTCCATGACTTTTACTACCTGTGAATAAATCGAGAAGCCTTACGTATGATCTGAGATTCCTCACAAGAGTACACATGTGATCCAGAAAGCATTGAAGTGGTACATTACGGCTGCATTCCATGTGAGAAGGTCATCAGATTCTGCAAGATATTAAGTATAGTGTATGAGTGGCTGTAAATGTTGGATTGTTTCTCTTTTTTCATGTTGAATTGTTATTTGTATTAATAATCAAAAGCCTAAATATAAGTAATGATTAGTAGAACCAGAGAGAGAAATTAAGAGCTACAGGCAAAAAAGGTTTTTGCTGCAAATTTTTAAAAAGATGGCATAGATGAGACAGGGAAATATTGTTCTGGATAGAAGGAGCTGATGAGGAGAAGACTTCAGCCAGACTGTGTTCAGGGACAGAAAGGAAGCTCTTGGTAGAGGATGAGCCACCAGAGATAGCGAAACACAGTTAACAGGTGTCAAAGTACGTCAGAAAAGTTCCAGACACCTGCACAGTAGCTAAATGTCAAAGTCTTCACCCAGCTCAAGCAGCCAACATTAGTAACAAGGTGGTGCCCAGGCTACATATAGGAAAGTTGTCACTATTGTCCTGAACTAAAACTAAACTGAAATTGTTTCAAAATGTTATCCCATTTGAATTAATGTAAGTTTGCCACAGAAATACAGCTTCATCGTCAAACGGTAGCAACAGGAAAGAAGATGACATCTGGCACTTAAAGTGAAAAGCCCTCAAAACTATTTGAATGAGCTCTTTCCCTTGTGTTAGTGTAGATTCATAGTGATTAAAATCAAAGATATTTAATGAAAGCACACTCTTCAGGAACTTAATATAAACTAAAAAAATCTAATGTTTAGAGATGAGTTCATATCAAGTGTCCTCTTTCCTGATCATTCAGTTATCCAATGCTCAGTAGAATCTGATTTACCTAACTCAATTTAGTAGTTAAACTGCATGCTGGCCCAATGTAATGTCTCATACTTTGTGTGCACTCACTCCTGAAAAGCCTGGAGAAAGATACATAGCCCCCTCATTCTGGCCCAAATGAAACACTTACCATGAAAAAAATACACTCTGAAATCCTCACAAACTGCTTTAGCAGATTATGGCAAGCAAGTCCTCCTGTAGACAATTAATTCTAAAAAAAACCCTGGAAACATTTTAATAGAAATATATTCTTGGCCCTTTCCCCTCCAAATGGAGAAAGTAGCGAAGTCCATTAAAAAGGAAAAACTAGCATCACAAAATTGAATTTGTATCTTTACATTAGAGAAAAAATGTCCACGTGAAAAATAAAACCAAGTTAAATTAATGTTGTCATTGCTGATCAGGGACTATATTAATTTTCTAGTACAGTATGTAGAAAAGTTGCTTCTGAGTTTTAATTGAAAATCTGAGTACTTTCCCCTTAAAATTTCAAGAAAATGCATATTTTAAAGCTTTCTAATTATGTGCATTTCTTTGTAATATAACACTAGAGATATTTGCATGAAAATAGGATATTAGTTTTTAAAAACTAATGAGCTCTGACTGCTTGGTCCCCCATCTGAATCCATAAACCTGTATTTACAAGCATCACAACTGATTTCTTTGGAAGTGACTTTGATAGAGGATTATAACCTTTGGTGGGGAACAAACAGCAGGAGATGGACTTGCAAAGAAACTAAGAAGCTTTCTTATTGCCACCAGTAAAATAAGAACAACCCTTTTCCCAGTTGCAGAATAAATACATAGAATTATGCTATCTAAAAAGGATGTTTTTAAAGTTTTCCACAAGATGTCAGCTGCTTTAACATCAGATGGCCTCAAATTTGATGTAGTTTGACATCTTTTGCACCAGTTTGGCATCTAAAGGCTACAACAGAACACCCACAAAAAGCAACGTAATAGCATTTCATATGAGCTATGAAATCATTTTTTCTAAACAGAGATTTGTGAGCTCCCAAGACTTAGAACTTCACTAAAAAGATGGGATGGGGGAAAAACAATCATTTCCCAAAACTACTTTGGATTCTTCTAATAAAAAGATTACGAACTAAACATGCAGTGAATAACTGAACTATTAGCTATAAGCTGTATGGGTTTGCAAATCAGGAAATCATGCCAGGCAAAGCTTGTGGGTTTTTTTAGGATTACAAAATTAGCAGACAAAGGGAACGCAATAAATGTAATGCATGTTGATTTCACTGAAGAGTTTGATTATGTGTCTCTGACCCTTACTTGTAATTCACACTGATTTGATATGAGCACTGTCACATGAATTGAAAGTTGACTAAAGTACTGTACGCTAATGGTAGCAAAAAACAGCAACACATTCAGTTTGGAGTGGGATGACTAATGGATCAGTATTTTGTTTTGTCTTATTTTGGAGGACATCTTTATTCATTACCAGGAAAAGAGGGTAAAACAAGCACATCAAGTTCATGACAGTCATCATCTAGCAAGTAAAACAGTGAGGCCAGGGAAATAACATAAAGGGACTTGAAAATTTGGGCAGGAAATGGAGAGAGATTTGTCATCCTAAAAAAATGCAAGTTAATATTTATGTGGGAAAATAATCTGATACACAGATATTCAGTCTGAAGGGAAACACCTTGACTTCAATGGAGCTACAACAATTTACACCAGCTGAAAATCTGTCCCCTGGAGAGAAGTAATGCTGAAAGAGACTGCAGGCTATAGCAGAAAACAAAAGAAATATGATATGAGGTTCTGGGCTGCATAAGCAAAGGCATTATGTCACAGAGCAGAAAGGTGATAGTCATGCTCTGCTGAAACCACACCTGGAATACTGCAACCAGTCTGGACAATACCAGAGAGATGTAAAACTGGAGACAATTCAGAAAGGAGCAATGTACGTAATTAGGGGGCTGAAAGGATTGACTTCCTGTGTAAGGGAAGACAAAAGTAAAAGGGTTGGATAAATAATTTAGGGGACTGGGAATGTGAATCATCTAAAGGATGTAAAATCAAAGAAAAGAGAGGAATTGCTTACTGTAGCAGAAGGGGACACATAATTAGCAGTGATGGGGTAAAGTTAAAGAAAGGAAATGTTATTAGGCCGATCAAGAAATATTCCAATGGATTAGGCTGTAGCACAGTCTCCCAGTGGAAGGAGAGGAAGCTTCATGATAGTCATTAACATTAGAGACATCACTAAAAATAAACAACATGGACTGGTAGGGAAGAGAGCAGCAGGATCCATGAAGGACTTGATGAGCTTTTACATCTTTAAACTTCCATGATCTGATGACATCATGTGGACCTGAAGAAATACTTGTTCCCTGAGGCAGATACAGACTGGGTGCATTGCAGAGAGAGCTCTTGCCACTTGGAGGTTTGTGTGTGATTTCACTCCGTTTACCTGACAGGAAAGGTGTTCTTGGTAAGAGCCTAAGGAAGGGACTGAAGATCCCCATGTAAGAGCCCTGATGCTCTGTCCCATCAAGCACTAAAGCTCTTCACTGGAGTTGGAAGAGAAATTAAAAACAGAAATTTCACTAAGGCCTAAATGTCCACCAGAGCCTCCTGCTGCCTTAAAAATCTGGATGATCCCAGCATGAAATGCACCACAATTAAAGAACGGCCACTGGAAGCAGGACAGTACTGCTGACTCCATCAAGAGTTACTTTGCTTTCCTCCTCCAAAAAAGAATAGTGCAGTGTGTGTCCATTTAGACACATGTGATTTGAATTACTATGGGTATTATGAAACAAAAAATTGAAGTTTTTGGTAAATAATTAGATTAGGTGGAGACTTGCATTATCAGGACCAAAGATATGGTTGCAATGAAAAGGCAGGAATTTATAAAAATCTTCATGAGGTCTCCAAAACATGCAAATATGAAACTATCTTGAATTCAGAGTAGGAAGCAGACTTTCCAAACTGATAATAGCAGCCATAGTAGAAACTGCAAATGAGTTGAAATTACTGAAGATAGGCTACTAATTGCTTCGTTCTGAACATACTTTAATAAACAGCACATTCAAGAGGAAGGGTCCACCCCATTTCATCAATATGTTTTTGATGTTTCAGAAGGAAGTCAGGGTTCTTTCACTAAACCAGGTATGTGATCCCCAATTTAGAAAAAATCTTACCTTTGTTTTCTATAACATAGTTTAAAAAAAGATTAGATGGCACAAAACATTTTTGAGATTATGCATCAACTCGGAATCCAGTAATTTATTGTGTCTTCATCTATAATGAGAGAGGACCTTAAGGAAGAGATCTCTTGATATGATTATATAGAAGAAGCTGATGTTCCTATGACTTCATTTGGACCATTATCTGATTTTAATATTATTTTAAACTATAATAGACTATTTGAGGATTGTCTGACTCTACGTGTGACTGACTTGTGCATTAGGACTGCTTTCTTTACTATTTTAACTATTTTACTAACAGAAGAGCAATGGGCGAGACGTAACCATTAATGCAATTTCTTTCCACCCTTGAGAAGTTTGAGGGGTAAGTTTCTCCCACACAGAGGGTGAACAAGAGAAATGTCCAACTCTGGATAATGCTATACATTTCCTATATATAAATCTTGGTCAAAACGAACTCACTTTGTAAGCTTTCTACTGAATTTTTCTTTCATAAATGTAAATTGAGAACACATCTTAATCTTAGGGGTAAACATGAACTGTACTGGCACCTAATATGAGCATCTTTCTTCCCTTTATGAAGCGCATGAAATACAATAGATAACTGATGGTGAGAGAGACAAGCTTTCAAGCTAACAGAAGTTGGCCCAATAAAAGATATTACCTCACCCACTTTGTCTTGCTAACAGATAACGGACTCATTTAAAAGTTTAGGCAGTTAATAATTCATGTTAACATCTTGTGCTTATATAGTGCTTTTTATCCAAAAGGACCAGGTCTCAAGGTGTTTAACAGGCAGAAATCACCACTGAAATGCAACCACTTATAGGGCAGAACACGGAACTTACTCAGAAAAAGCAAAGCTATGGAAGTTTTTAGGAAGAGACATGAATAGCTACTCCACTTCAAGAATAGGGAAATGGTCCATATCTTGTTAATTTTATTACATCACAGAATGTCAATGAAAAAACCCCACCCAAATTCCCTATTTGGTTAGGATTGCAGCAGAAACTTCGTTAATATGGTTCACAATGTGATTACAATTATGTGATGCATAAAGACCTTGCGATGCGACATGGCCAGAATTTCTCAGAGTGTCAAAGCATTTGATGAGGCAAAATAGATAATTTATCAATGCAGTTCTAGGCAAGACTGGACTCAAATGATCACATACATATTTTGTATGTAACATTGGAATTTTCTCTCTTAAACGAATGTGTTACTAATTGATGTATATCCCAATGTTAATTGAATATTTATTTATTTTTAATCCTATTCAGATAGCAATTTTGTGCTATTACTTTATTTGAGTGCAAATTTCTAAGAAATTGACAACAGAAGAATCTCTAGTGCTCCAATATAGAGGAGTATAAAATCTTAACAATGGAACTGATTTTAAAAAGTTTGATTGGTTGTGCATTATATTTCCTATAGGTTTTTTTTTGCTCTGAAAAATCTTAAATGGAAGGGAAAATATATAATTTGTGTTTGGATTTTCAGCACCATCTACCTGCATCACTTGCTTACCCATCAATGCAATTTTTCACAATACAGTCATTCCTCGTTCTTCAAAATATTCCTGTCCCAAATTCCCAATTCGCATTTTATACAAAGATAATGAGGTTGGTAGGTGTCTTGACACTACTCTATGTGTCAAGATAACTAATTTTACATCATTTCACTGTTAACCTAGGATTTTAATGACACCAATAAGAGGGGGAAAAACACTTCATTTGGGTGGTTTGTCCTGACATTATATACTGTTAAAAACATATTACATACTTTTGCCCATACTTCCGGCCTCTGCTACCTTTAAAATCCTTGTAAAATACTTGTGGGCCATTCTGATTATCACTACAAAAGTTTTTTTTCTCCTGCTGATAAAAAGTTGCTAAACCAACTCTAAGAGGCTAATTAATTAATTAAGCCTCTCATCTTAATTAATTAGCCTCTTAGAGTTGGTATAGCAACTTCCACCTTTTCATGTTCTCAGTATAATATATATATCTTCCTACTGTATGTTCCATTCTATGCATCTGATGAAGTGGGCTATAGCCCACAAAAGCTTATGCCCAAATTAATTTGTTAGTCTCTAAGGTGCCACAAGTACTCCTCGTTCTTTTTGCGGATACAGACTTACACGGCTGCTACTCTGAAACCTGTTCATTACAAGAGTACTGCAATTATTCAAACACTTTATAAGAATTGAAATTAAATCTTGCATTTCACTGGTAAAAATTATTACTGTATATTGTGATGACACTTTATTTCAAACTACCAATCCTCCTGCTGAAATTATGATAACAGAGCAGAGAAGATAGAAAAGTGAAGGACAGACACTGCTTTTGAAGTGTTTGCTTTTGGGTTTATATTTTCTAGCCTTAAATCTGAAAATAATAATTCATTACCCTTCCCTTTAGAATATGAATACCTTTTGAAAAGAACATGAGTCTTGGCCTGAAAACCAGCGTTTACCACGCTCACAATATTATGCTGTATGATGTATCTACAATACAGATTGGCTGATCACAGATGGTATGTTAAAAAAAAAATCACAGGACTTGCAACAACTATACATTTCAAATTGTTCTCAATTCTTGACAAGATAAAATGGTGATGGAGAAAGGAGATTTGAGGCACAATTTATTTAGCTTCCAGTTGATTTGAGAATTTGGTGGAGGTGGTGAGGGACAGAGAAGAAAGGGAGTGATACACATCTACTGGCTGAAGTTCCATATTGAACTCCCACCAAAGAACTCCATCAAAGGGCAGACTGAAGAATTTCCATTATGGAAATTACTCCAATTTTACTTAGCCTCCCAAGCAAACCCAAAACACATTTTAGATTTATCTTGTGCCTTAATTATACTGCATAAAATGCCATAGATATTGCTTATTCATTAACCATTTGAGAATTAGTATATTTAAGATTCAGCCCTGTGGAGTGCTGAGCAGCTCCTGAATCTCAACTCCTATTACAGGAATATAGAAGGAGACATCCGGCATCCTTGCAGCATAGGAGCTTTAAAATCAGAAGTTGTTTTTTTTTTTTTTTAAAAAAAAGTCAGCTTGGTAAACCTTAGACCTGTAGTTATCTTTGGAATTACACGGATGCAATCGGGCTGAGACGAGGCTAGCTCAAACTGGATCTCAAATTAGGATTATTTAACACTGATAACATGCACAAACCAAACACCACATGCAGAACTCCTGATGAGCCCCTTAACTTCACACACATTTTCATGTTATTCACCAGTTTGAATATATAAAAAGAAACTCAATATCTTTAAGAGGTACTTTAGAAGGGTAATTTAACTGCCTGTAGAATGGCACATACATACTTTGTACATCCATCTAGTCTTTCTATTAAAACCAACTCTTTAGCTATTACAGGTAATAGGGCAGAGTAGGGAGAGGTAGAAGTGAAGGGTGAACAACAGTATTTAGAGCAGTATGACAGGGCAGTAAGTACCTTTCTAACAGAGAGAGATTTAGCGGGACTAAAGGCCTGCTCTGTGAGATCGAGCCCTTCAATAGTTTCCGTACAGTCTGACAGGGGAGCATCCTGCAACAGTAAATTGAGTGAACAGAGCAAACCAAGCCCAGGCTTTAACACATCAACCATGAGCATTATGTGACACTAGTTATAAACATGCAGAGAAACAGTAAGTGGTAGATAAAATAGCAATGATAATGAACTGACATGCACACAAATATTACACCAAGACTGAAAAATGCTATGTTCATGATATGACTAGTCAAACTTCATAAAGTGCATCAGAAAATACTTATCTACTGCCAATTATATCACTCACATTTACTGAGATGCAAGTTTTTAAGACACTAGAGTGTGCACTTCGCTGAGTAACTGTATAGACAGCACTTTAAACTCTTATTTTGAACAATAATTCAAAAAAGTCTATTTACTTAATGCACCAACTACAATATTTTTAATTTAATGACTTTTATGGTTGATGCACAACGATACCAATAGTTTCCTTTTATTTTTTAATTGATCTACAAATAAATTACTGTCAAGTTATCAGAATACTGTATATTCAATACACACTACACAAAATTGACTCTGCTGTTTCCAATATTATATTTTAAAAGTACATTAACTTGAAAAATATTCCAGTTGTCACAAAGCCTGACTAGTTTTGAGCAGGATTCTAACCCTATAAATAGCCTTTTCAAATTTTCATGCACTACATTCAGCAATAAATCAAGGAGCATCTCTCACAGACATGCTTCAGCTGCACTACTAAAGCCTCTTACATTTCTGACCCTGAGCACTCTCACAAAGACAATGGTGTGTTATCTCTAACACTTACCTTATAAATAGTTACTCTCTGCCAATTAAAGAATGTTATAGTGACATATTAGGTGAAAGTAGAGGACACCAGACATTAACTTTAAGATTATGTTTTATGGTACTCTGTGTTCTCACCTGTACAAGACTCCTGTCCACTACTACCCCACAAAGAACCTGTGACTGAGGACCAGCGGTTTTAATATCCTGTAAATTTTGCTCCCGGATCTGTGAAGAAAACAGCAGGATAAATACATGTGAACAGTAGACAAACACATTTTATCCACTCAGTTGGGGGTGGAGGGAGAAGGGAGAGACAAAACAAATCCCTTTTTCGGCTAGGTTTTAGGGACAGGTCCTGAATTGGTATAAATTATCATAGCTCCACGGATGTCAAGGGAGCTGTGACAATTTACACTAGCTGAAGATGTACCCCCAGGATTCTATTGATATAGATTATTTCTTACATGCCAATCAGTTTGTTATCTAGGTACCACAGCATGCATTTGCCTTCCTTTTACATGGTAAAAGTAGATTGATAGAAATATAGGGCCGGAAGGGACCTTGAGAGGTCATCTCGTCCAGTTGAGGCAGAACCAAGTAAACCTCGACCATCCCAACTGGTGTTTGTCTAACCTGTTCTTAAAAACCTCCAGTGATGGGGAATGCACAACCTCACTTGGAAGCCTATACCAGGGCTTAACTAATCTTTGTAGCTAGAAAGTATGTGTACACGCACACTTTAAAAAAATAAAAATGAAATATCTAACCTAAATCTCCCTTGCTGCAGATTAAGTCCATTACATCTTGTCCTATATTCAGTGGACATGGTGGACAACTGAACACCATTCTCTTTATAATGGCCAGTAACACATTGGAAGACTGTTATCAGGTCTGTCCTCAGTCTTCTTTTCTCAAGACTAAACATTTCCTCGTATGTCAGGTTTTCTAAACCTTTCATCATTTTTGTTGCTCTCCTCTGCACTCTCTCCAATTTATCCACATCTTTCCTAAAGCGTGGTGCCCAGAAGTGTACACACTATTCTGGCTGAGGCCTCACCGAGGCTGAGTAGACTGGGACAATTATCTTTTGTGTCTTATATACAACATTCCTGTTAATATTAATACCCCAGATTGATATTAGCCTTTTTCGCAACTGCATCACATTGACTCATTCAATTTCTGATCTATCATCCCCAGATCCTAGACAGTTATTTCCCATTTGTAGTTGTGAATTTCATTTTTCCTTCCCAGATGTAGTACTTTACACTTGTCTTCACTGAATTTCATCTTGTTGATTTCAGACCAGTTCTAAAATTTGTCAAGGTTGTTTTGAATTTTGATCCTGTCTTCCAAAGTGCTTGCGACCAGTCCCAGTTTGGTGTTATCTACAAATTCTGTAAGCACACTCTCCACTCCACTTTTCAAGTCATTAATGGAAATATTGACTAGTACCAGACCTAGAACAGACCCCTGCTGGATCCCACTAGAGATGTTTTCCCCACCCCTGTCTGACAGCAAACCATTGATAACTATTCTAGACCACATTTCCCAAATTTGCTTATGAGAATCATAGAATCATAGATCATCAGAGTTGGAAGGGACCTTAGGAGGTCATCTAATCCAACCCCCTGCTCAAAGCAGGACCAATCCCCAATTTTTGCCCCAGATCCCTAAATGGCCCCCTCAAGGACTGAGCTCACAACCCTGGTTTTAGCAGGCCAATGCTCAAACCACTGAGCTATCCCTGTTCTGCGATTATGTCAAAAGTGTTACTAAAATCAAGATACATCACATCTATAGTTTTCCCCCATCCACTAGGCTAGTAACCCTGTCAAAGAAGGAAATTAGATTGGTTTGGCATGGCATGATTTTTTCTTGACAAATCCATGTGGCTATTACTTATAACTCTACTATCCTCCAGATCAGGGGTTCTCAGACTTTTGTACTCGTGACCCCTTTCACACAGCAAGCCTCTGAGTGCGACCTCCCTTATACATTAAAAACACTTTTTAATATGTTTAACACCATTATAAATGCTGGAGGCAAAGCAGAGTTTGGGGTGGAGGCTGACAGCTTGCGACTCCCCATATAATAACCTTGCGGCCCCCTGGGGGGTCCCGATCCCCAGTTTGAGAACCCTTGCTCTAGATACTTACAAACTGATTATTTAATAACAATACTCTTTACCACCTCAATTTACCATCCACACTTTGACAGTGGTGGCTATACTTTCGAAGTGGATGCTAATGAGTACATTTGCTTGAGAATGCAAAATCCCTCATTTGCATGTACACAAATGGATATTTTTGAATGCAAAAATCAGTTAACTGCATAAAGAAGTATCCATCTGTGTATCTAAATACAAATGCTCTCTTTTATGTCTTCAAGGTTTGCAAGCTCTTTCCTCACTCCAGAATGTGGGAATAGAAATAAAGTAATTCCTGAACTTGGATGTCTTGTGAGGGCAATGAAACCATAATAGCGGATCCAGCATGCAACATTTCTAAAGTAGTTTGGAGTGCTGTTTCTAAAGCTGCAGAAGATGATGCATTTAGAGGGATTCGCTTGTGACTGCATGGATGGCAAAGCATTATTTAAAAATCCTATTCCCATGACTCTATTTAAACTCTTGGTTTACTAGTTGCATTTATCTTGGCTGGGGCAATGAAAACTCATGAAATTAGTTTTACTTCTGTTTTTGGTTGGTTTCACTTTCAGGTTTTTAGCACCACAGTGGAAATGTGAATTTAACAACTGTTTTGACTTCATTTCTTTTTAACTGTGGAGACATTTCTATTGATTTTAGGTTTTATAAAAGTTTTTTATAAAAAAACAAAGTTAGACCAAGTTTAAATTGATAGTTTCCTTGTGACAGTTTTTGCAAAAAGGTAAGAATGAGTCTTACTCAACATAAACTTGCAACTGGCAATAGAAAGGGTATTAGCCATTTTGTTTCCCCAAACATATTTTATAGTGGAAAGCAGGAAGCTAGAATATAATTTGTTTTGGCACTGCACATCTAGTTACTTGAACCTTGTGTTGACAGTTCTTTGTATTATTTAGTAGAACTGGGACCATTACAGAGCAGATACTTCAAAAGAGTCTGGGGTATTCGGAGCTCCTTAAATAAAGTTTAATCTATGCGATCTAGTCTACCTCTGACCTTTACCTCTGTCTGAAACACTGCTCCCAGAACCAGGCTTTCCATAAATTCTTTGTTTTGGACCAGATCAACAAATCTACCATCTAAGTTGCTACACAAACATGTTTAATATTGTTCTTAGAGTACAATTTTTTGATGACTGGATTGCTGCCAAATACCAAACCAAATAAAACCCACACAGCTCCAACAGGAAGAGCAGATTATAAAAACTGGAAATGCAAGTATGTGAAGGACTCTACATGATAAGTTCAACTATCATTTAACAAGCCCAGGGCTTTCAAAAGAAGAAAATAAAGTACCTTCAGTGTGAGTAACTCAACGTAACGAGAATCAACATCTGCCTACTTGAACCTTTCACATGTGTAGATTTCAGTTTCAAGATCTATGCCTTTTGGATTGGTTAAATTGCACTGGACTTTCCATATTAAACAGTGACCATTCCACAACACTGCTGGGACAAAGATGATAGCTCTATCCTTAACCTTAAACAGACTCTCCTTTAGCACTAAACAGTGTTCATGCCAATAACCTTTTACAAGATTTTACCAGCACAAACTCCCCTTTTTCCAATAGTGGCATCCACTAACAGCACTAGCAGCAGCAATCAGAGACAAGTTAGCCCATTACTAATTTTAGCTAACAGTTTGCCAACATAAGTTTATATTTTTGAAAGAATGGAAGCTAAATAGGATGATCCAACCCCTTCCTCATAGAAGATCAATGGTAACATTTAAAGTTAATTTCACACTGCAACTAGAATTCAAACCATTGGACCACTTTAAAATGGTTAATATCTGGCTCAACAGATCTGGGGAGAACCATACCTTGGCCTAATCACAGCCCAATTATAAAGCAACATCCAAAGATTGGTGGATCCATATTTCTGTGCTTTAATTTTAAATTGACAAAGGTTTGGAAATGTTTTGCAAATAATTTTAATTATGAGCAGAAGCCATTTTAGAATACATATTTAGCTAATCCCATCCCTAAAATATAAATAAATAAAAAGCCCCCAAAACAAAAACAAATCACAGCACTACCATGATGATTGATCATTTCCCCCTACTCTTTTTCTGTCTTGTCTATTTAAATTATGAACTCTTCAGGGCATGGACTGTACACTGCTTAGCTCAAGTTCTTGGTTGGCTCCCAGGCCCTATCACAATTAACAATAAACAGCAACATCATGTATGTGGCTCAATTCTGGACCCTACCTCCTGAAAAAGAGTCTGCCTGGAATTGTATAACTTAATAGCAAACATAGAAGCTGGCCAAGCAGTAATAAGAAAGGCTCCGTAACTTCTGCAGAGGCTGGTGTGCCTGGCCTGGGGGTTGCCTGAGCCGCTCAGGCAGCCCTTATGCGAAGTGCACCGGCCGCTGCTGTGGCTGTCTCGGGTCCTCCCGCACCCCAGCAGCAGGAGCGTGGGTGGGCTATGGGCTAGGGGTGCAGGGCAGTGCTTACCTGGGCGGGAAGGCTCCCTGGAAGGGTGACCGCAACTCCCCTCCAACTCCTAGCTCCATGTGCTGCTGCCACTGCCCTCAGGCACCGCCCCCCGCAGCTCCCATTGGCTGCGGTTCCCAGCCAATGGGAGCTGCGGAACCAGGGTTTGGGGCGGGGCATAGTGGAGGTAGCACGTGGAGCTAGGGTTGCCACTTCCCAGGTGCCGGGTAGGGAGCCTGACCTAGGCCTCCCCCCGCCCCCCTCCCAAGCACTCATAGCACACCCGCCCCCCCAACCACGATCACCCCCCCCAGCCATCCCCCCCAGTACCCGTAGCATCCCCAAAGCCGCCCTCCCGAGCCCCCTACCCCCAAGCTTTAGCCATGGTATAAGTAAAAGTAGCCATCGTATAAGTAAAAGTAGTATATAGTATATAGTTAAAGTCATCGACAGGTCACTGGCCGTGAATTTTTGTGTACTGCCAGTGACCTGTCCATGATTTTTACTAAAAACACCTGCGACTAAAATGTAGCCTTAGTAATAAGTGATCTCAGAGGATAGAAACAATACCCTAGACGCCTCTTTGAGCTGTTGTTGACAAATCCAATCATCATAGCTGAAAAGCAACACTGGGGTTAAAATAACTGGGTTTGGCTACATTGTTGAAATCTGTATACGTAAATCTTATTAAATACATAAAGCAGTCCTGATGGAGAGAAGAATATAAGGAAATAATGGAAGTTTGGATAGGATGGGTGACAAAAGTCTATCTTATAATCACAGAAATGTAAGGCTGGAAGGGAGACCAAGAAGTCATCAAGTGCAGCCCCTGAGCTATGGCAGGACCAAGTAAACCTAGACCATCCCTTGACAGGTGTTTGTCCAGCTTGATTTTAAAAATCTTCAGCGATGGAGATTCCACAACCTGTCTTGGAAGTCTATTCCAGAATTTAATTACCCTTATAGATAGGAAGATTTTCCTAATAAATTTCTCTAGCTGCAGATTAAGCCTATTATTTCTTGTCCTTCCTTCAGTGAACTTGGAGAACTCAGTCCTCTTTACAGCATCCCTTAACATATTTGAAGACTTATCAGGTTCCCTCTCAGTCTTCTTTTCTCAAGACTAAATGTAGAAACGTAGAATTATAGGACAGGAAGGGACCTCGAGAGGTCAGCTAGTCCAGTCTCCTGCACTCGTGGCAGGATTAAGTATTATCTAGATCATGCCTGACAGGCGTTTGTCTAACCTGCTCTTAAAATCTCCAATGATGGAGATTCCACAACCTCCCTAGGCAATTTATTCCAGTGCTCAGTCACTCTGACAGTTTAGGAAGTTTTTCCTAATGTACAATCTAAACCGCCCTTGCAACAATTTAAGCCCACTGCTTCTTGTCCTATCCTCAGAGGTTAAAGGGAACCCTCCTTCCTGTAACAGCCTTTTATGTACTTGAAATTATGTCCCCCCTCAATCTTCTCTTCTCCAGACTAAACATGCCCAGTTTTTTTAACTTTTCCTCATAGGTCAGGGTTTCTAAGCCTTTTTATCATTTTTGTTGCTCTGCACTCTCTTCAATTTATCCACATCTTTCCTAAAGTGTGGTGCCCAGAAGTGGACACAGTGCCCCAGCACCAATGTTGAATAGAGCGTGACAATTACCTCCTGTATCTTACATACAACATGCCTGTTAACATACCCCAGAATGATATTTACCTTTTATTTGCAACTGCATTAAGATGATTCCTATTCAATTTGTGATGCACTATAACCCCAAGATCCTTTTCTGCATAGAATAACTCCTAGCCAGTTATTCACCATTTTGTAGTCGTGCATTTGATTGTTCCTTCCTAAAAGTGAAGTACTTTGCACTTGTCTTCATTTAATTTCATCTTGTGGATTTCAGACCCGTTCTAAAATTTGTCAAGGTTGTTTTGAATTCTAATCTTGTCCTCCAAAAGGCTTGCAACCCCTCCCAGCTTGCTGTCATCTGCAAATTTTATAAGCATGTTCTCCACTCCATTATCCAAGTGATTAATGAAAATATTGAATAATACCAGACCCACCATTGATCCCCGCGGGACCCACTAGATACGTCCTTCCAGTTCGACAGTGAATCACTGATATTATCTACTCTTTGACTACATTCTTTCAACCAGTTTTGCACCCACCTTATTAACATTAATTCCATCGAGACCACATTTTCCTAGTTTCCCTAGGAGAATGTCCTGTAGGACTGTATCAAAAGTCTTATGAAAATCAAGATATATCACATCTATTGCTTCCCCCCATACAGCAGGCCAGTAACTCTGTCAAAGAAAGAAATTATATTGGTGTGGCATGATTTGTGCTTGACAAATCAATGTTGGCTCTTCCTTATATCCCTATTCTAACTCCAGGTGCTTACACACTGATTGTTTAATAATTCCAGTATCTTTCCAGGTATTGAAGTTAGGCTGATAAGTTTATAATTACCCATGGTCCCTTTTTCTCCCTTCTTAAAGATAGGTACTATGTTAGCCCTTCTCCAGTCCTCTGGGACCCCACCCATCCTCCAGGAGTTCTAAAAGATAATTGCTAATGGTTCCAAGATTGCTTCAGCTAGTTCCATAAGTAACCTGGGATGAATTTCATCAGGTCCTATCGACGTGAACACATCTAACTTATCTAAATATTCTTTAACCTTTCCCTATTTTGGTTTGCGTTCCTCCCCCTCTTGTTCTTAATATTAACTGTACTGAGCATCTAGTCACCATAAACTTTTTTACCGAAGACTGAAGCAAACAGGCATTAAACACCTCATTTTTCTTGATGTCATAAATTATTAGCTCTCCTTCCCCGCTGAGTAAAAGACACACACTTTGTTGCATCTTTCTCTAGTGTATTTAAAGAACCTCTTCTTAATTGCCTTTTATGTCCCTTTCTAGTTGTACCTCATTTTGTGCCTTAGCCTTTCTGATCTTGTTCCTACATGCTTGTGCTATACTTTTGTACTCCTCATCAATTTGTCCATGTTTCCATTTTGTGTAGGATTCCTTTTTGGATTTTCAGGTCATTAAAGAATTCCTGGTGGAGCTATATTGGATTCTTATTATCCTTCCTATCTTTCCTTCACATTGGAACAGTTTGCAGTTGCGCGTTTAATATTGTCTCCTTGAGGAACTGCCAGCTCTCCTGCACTCCTTTTTCTATTAGATTTTCTTCTCATGGGACCTTACCTACCATTTATCTGAATTTGTTAAAGTCTGGTTTTTTTAAGTCCCCAGTCCTTATTCTGCTGATCTTACTCCTTCCTTTCTTTAGAACGATGAAAGCTATCATTTAATGATCACTTTCACTCAAATTGCCTTCCACCTTCAGATTCGCAGCCATTTCCTCCCTGTTGGTCAGAATCAAGTCTAAAATGTCTATCTCCCTGGTTAATTCCTTTCTGGAACAAAAAGTTGTTGCCCAATGCATTCCAAGAACTTACTGGAAATTTTATCTTTTGCCATATTAGTTTTCCAACAGATGTCAGTGTAGTTACAGTTTCCCATTAGTACCAGATTTTGTATTTTGGATATTTCTGTTATTTCTTCTAGAAATGCCTCATTCACTTCCTCTTCCTGATCTGGTGATCTAAGGTAGACCCCTACCAGAATGTAACCCCTATTTTTAACCCCCTTTATCTTAACCGAGAAGCTTTCAGCTTGTCTGCCTCCCACTTCCTTCTAGACCGCAGAACAAACTTATATAGTCTTGCTGTATAATGCAAAGCCTCTTCCCTTTTTACCTTGCCTGTCCTTCCTGATCAAGCTATACCCCTCTATACCAATATTCCAGTCATGGAACTTATCACACCAAGTTCCCGTGATGCCAATTAAGTAATAATTTAGCTTATGTACTAATACTTCCTGTTTATTCCCCATACTTCTTACATTTGAGTACAGACATCTAAGATGTTGGGCAGATTCCTCCACTAGTTTCGCTCTTGTAATTTTCCATGTCCTCCCCCACTCCCTCACATCCAACCCTCTGGTATGGTCACCGTTTTTTTTAATATGCTTACCTGTGGGCTTTTATCACATAAAGCCCTTATCAGTTTAAAGCCCTTAGTTCAAAGGGAGCAGGTAACAAAAGACTACTGATCTTAGTTCAAGAATATATAGCGAATGTTCCTGCCTCTAGTTATCATGGGGAGGACAATGCAGAAGCCATACTTTTGATTTCTGCAAGACCTCATCACAACAAAATTATTAGCTGTTTACAAGTATGCAATTTAAACAAAAGTGATGGCAAATTAAATTATTTAACAGCAGTTACAAACCTTGTTCCTCATTTCTTGGACCTCCTTTGGGTTAGTGTTCAATGGAACAAACAGGTTAGGGACAGCAGAGGTGGCAGTTCTATGTCCATCCTCTTTAGTCCACTGCAATGCCAAGAACAGTTCAATAGTCAGAATTGCTGTAATGGCAAGGAACATTAATAGCAGCAAATTTATAGAACAATTAATCATGAGTTATATATAAATGCAGAAAACTGAATCAATGGTTACATTCTATTCATTTATAAGAGCATTTAACTCATACACTTCTTCAGTGGTAACAGAATCAGAAAAGGAATTAAAATAAATGTCTACAGAGACACTATCAACTAGAATATCATTTCCACCCCGAAACCTTTGCACTTATTGTTACATGTAACACCAGAGATTTCTAAAACTCAGGTAAGTCTATTAGCCATTCATTTTTCTGTGCATTTGACAGCACCACGTAGTTAGACAGGTTCAACGTTTTCCCTGTGTACTTTGTTTTCTCACTTGCTGAAGAGACCCTTAGCAATAAAGGAGACAAAAATCCCTCAACACTTATTTTTAAAGGAAAAATTTAAGAAAAAAGCATTTCAAGATATACTATTTAAAGGGTTGTCTCAACTTTTTTTTTTAAATTAGGTAATTTTCTGTAAAATTGAGTTGACAGTGTCCCTTTAATCACAGAAACAAAATCGACCCAGATAAAGTTAAGATAAAATTATGATAAGTGTTTTAAAATCCTAGTATGGTGATATTCATCGTCACGTTTTCTCTTTGAAAATACTAAAATGAGAGCGAAATCATTGATTCAATCCTCTGATACTCAACAAACATCAAAGCAAACTGAAAGCATAAGATGACAGGAGTGTGAAAAGCAATGTGATGTCACTAACCAGGTTTAGTGAATGATTTTGTACTGTGAGGCAGGAGTGGGCATCACCAAAGTTTTGCATTAAAACAAACTACTGCATTAGAATATACTGTGTTTTCAGAATTATTTCTGTTCAGATAAATAGCTGTATCAATACAGCAGCCTAGGGGAACAGTTTGGTGATGTCGAATATTTTATATAACTTATATAGCTCAAAAGGTTACAAAAATATCCCAAACACAAACTTAAAGCACTTCATGGGCTCTTCACAGAAAGTTGTTTTACATGGTCATTGCATCTAGTATGTTGACGGGGTTTCTGTGCCACAACACTAAGCTTTTTCTCTTTACCTCTGATTCATCAAATGTAGTATCTTAATAATTCTCAATTGTTATTGCATAGAAAATGCATTGAACATTTAAAACAAACCTGTTTTAGAGAGCAAATGCTATGCACTTTTCTGAGTAATTTCAAGAGACAATAAGATAGCCAGAAATTGTAAAACTTTAAAAAGCAAACAGAATTTAAAAATGTTTTGCACTGTAAAGAAAAAAATGGAATGAACATGGAGCTGTGGAATACTCACTGATGATTATCTTCTTAGATAAAAATTAATCCAGCTTTTTATTAAAGATAATTTTAGTCAAAACATTAAAATATAAAAACAACCTCAGTATAGCAAACTCTTTTCTTTTTAAATTAAGAACAAACATTAAAAAATTAAGTACACAAACCTGGGACATTGTAAGAATTTTATA